>VZRN01005951.1:28209-114017 GCA_013397935.1 Dasyornis broadbenti | reverse complement strand
TTTTTTTTTTTTTTGACTTGTAACTAATGCTTAGGTACATTCTGATAACATCTCTTCTATCTAAGTTCCAGATTGCACAAGATCAGGATATTTTTCAGAGTCACATTTTTGCCTTACAGCAAAATGTTGATACAATCAAGACTGGCCAGATTACAAGCAATCACAATTTTTTTAAGTCATGTTTTGTATTAACACAATAAATCTATCACCTGAGCAGATAAAATTATACAACTGATAAAATCTTATAGTTTATTTGTTTACAAAACTGCCAGGACGATTTTTAGGATCTTATTTCATGGTGTTCATGTAGACACAACTGATACAAGTACTGGATAAGATTAAGCTTTTGTTCAGCCTCCAAGAAAACGTGTAGTATTCTTCCTTTGTTTGAGAAAGTTGCCGTGCCTTAGTTTTTCTCTTAACATCTCCGAATTGGTGACTGGACACTCTTTTAGGGCTCTGGAAGTAGCTATGAAATTATTTAAATGTTGTGCTCACCGTTTTTAAGGTGTAGGTGCTCAGCCCGCGTTGTGGTGGAGGGAGGTGGGTGGGCAGGTGGTGGTTTTACCTGTGGGACAGCCAAAACTGTTGTGTGAATGAGACAGGAGGAACATCTCATCTCAGGCTGTGTTTGTTTTCACAGGGTCTGACAGAGGATGGGTAAATGAGGGCTTCTCACTGCAGTGTCTCTTGGGGAGAGAAGGCTGGGTCCTACACTTCTGTTACAACAACCCCAGGCAGCTCCACAGGCTGGGGCAGAGTGGCTGGAAAGATTCCCAGAGGAAAAGGACCTGGGGGTGCTGGTGACAGCAGCTGAACATGAGCCAGCTGTGCCCAGGTGGCCAAGAAGGCCAATGACATCCTGGTCTGTATCAGCAATAGTGTGGCCAGTAGGACCAGGGCAGTGATCCTTCCCCTGTATTTGTAAATAGACATTTATTTAGCATTTGCTTTCATTGTAGATCTACATGAAATATGTCTTTGGGATTTTTAATTGAAAGTGCTACCAGGTGATCTGTTTTGTAGTTGTTCATTACAATACTGAAAAGAAAAGACTTTGTGATTGGATTTGTACTCTTCTGTCCTTAGTGTGTTTACATTCTTATTGATTCAGTTAATGCATCCATCAGGGAAATAAAAATGTTAGGCCTCATTTAATTAAACCAAATTACTTCTGTGGCTTTTACATAGTTTTGATTTTTTTTTTCTCTTATGGGAGTCCCATTAACATGTGTTGAGCTTTGCTTTTTGTCTATAACCAAAAAAATAAGTGCAGGATATAACTTCTGTGAATTATAGTCATATGTAACCCATCAGACAATACAAATCAAAGAGTGGCAATTGAACATCCTTTGAAGTAATATTTAACTTCAGAAAAAAACTAGAAAGCTGGAGGTTCTAAAATTACTTGGCTTGAGTCACTGTTGCTGTATTTCTTTTCGTACTAACCTCTTTATACATTTAGAACTATATTTAACTGCAAAGTAAGTTCCAGGTATAAAAAGGTCTTAACTGTAGACAAGGACCTGGTAAATATCTGTAGGTAAATATCTACACAATATAGCTCTCAGTATAGAATAATCTCACATGATATGCAATCTGCAGGAGTAGAAGAAAGTTTGCCAGAACATGTATTCCAGAAGACACAGTCTTGCCCCTTGTAAAAGTAATCTTAATTAATAAAATTATGAAATTACCTTGTACATCCTTGATCTAGAGTTTTCGCAAATTCATAAGGATTTTGTAAGGAGTGTTTGCTTTAATATGTATTTCTCTATGCATCTATGTGTTTATAAAGTACATGAAAATAAGTGGCAAAGCTCCATATTTCTTGGTTATTCCCATTCTGCCATGGTCTCAGTAACTTCTGTGTGCTAGACCTGCCTGCAACTGCCACAAGCAGCTTTGGAAGTCAGTCTAAATGAACTGTAATATTAAAGAAAACAATTTCTCCACTATATTGAACAGTTTTTATAATGTTAATAATTAAATTCTCAGCTAAGATAAACTTTCACAATTCCTGTCTAAATTAGAGTTTTCTTTCTTCTATATATCTTCCAAACTATATAACAAAGAATAGCCTATTTTTCCTGTGAATCTATCCTAAACCACAGTTTTCCAAAGGGAAAGAAATTAAAAGGGAATCTCAAATACACTAAGAAGTGAATAATTTATAATGATGGACAATCCTCTGATTTCTGCTTGTTTTTATTTTCATAGCAACTTATAATGGATGTATCAGTAACTCAAGAAGTTACTGATACAATTACCTCAAAGAACTAATTTGTTTTCAGTAACAATGTATCTGTAAACAGCTAGATGAGTAGATAGTGAAAATTTACCATCAGTCATTACGCAGCAACTTCCTGAGCATCCTGGGAACACTGTAGTCTCTTTCTGATTACACAGGGCTTTCATTTTCTTACTTGTAAATTTAGTATCACACAGAATTTCTGAACTGAGTAAATAGTTTTCCACGCTATTAGCTGCAAGACATAACACTGGAAAACAAGCTGAGTCTTTGGACATAAAAATACGGGTTGATTCACCCTATTGAGTCTTTTTTTCCCATATGCAATATGTATGCAGTTAAAATGTATTGTTCACAGACCTTACTGTGTTTCACTAAGCCAAGTGAGCAAAAAATACTAAGAGACGCTTTAACAACTGAAGTATATTCTGAGAAATTGTCCCCTATTAACACCGCAAGAACAGGAAACCTGTCCCCATAGATGATAAGAAAAAACAGCAGCTCTAGCTCTGACTGTTGGAGAGAAACTTATGTGTTCCCTGCAATGATTAGCGCTCCTCATGAGTGAGAAACCTTTTTCTTTTTGCCCAGATACCTTTTAAGACTTAACCCTGAGCACTTTTAAAGGGTATCAAGAGCTGTAAGTGAGCAGGATAGGATGAGACACCATGCAAGTCACAGGAGAGCATGACAGAAAATGAAAAGTGGTTCCACCACTGCTGTTGTGAGTATGCCATCACCACAGCTAACCTAAAGAGATTGTAGCCCCGATTAGGCTTAGTGCAGTAATGGAAAACTATGAGATTGATTCAGTATTCAAGGTAGGCAGCTGTATAACAATTTGTTTCACAACAAAAAGTTGACAGAACAAATCCAAAACAACTCTGTGTGCATGTTTACATGGGAAGCTATTGGCATCAGTAGTGCATTTGAAGGTGTGCTTCAAGTCCCTTATGCTTTTTGTAACATTTTCAAATTCATTGCTGTCTTCAAGATGACAGGAAATCCAGGTCTGCCTTCCTCCTGGGAGATCTTTATTCACAGACAAGTCAAAAACCCTTGACAAAAGGCAACCAAGGGAACTTGCTGACCTTTTAGCTGCCTGTCTAACATCAGTGCAAGTATTGCTTCCTGATAAAATGAGAAATTCAATTTAAGGGGAAACATAGAAGGTATTTGAGTAGGCTCTCATTTTATTTTACTTCTTGGGCTGTCTCTCAAGTAGAAAACAAATGTAAATAAACAGGACTCCATTCTTCATTCCTGTGCAGTTACCAGAGCTAACAATGCTGCACACCAGGGTAACATCATTCTTGCACCACTGTCCACCTGTCTGTCTGCTCTCTTGTTCACTAATTGATGTTTATTTCCCCAAAATAAAACTGTCATTTAGAAGTCATAGCTTTGTAAGATCCCATTACTTTTGTCCTTAATTTTGGGAAGACCTTATTGAAAGCCCATCATTATCACCACAGTTATTTGGAAGTTAGCTGATTCCACAATCATGGTTATCCATAGTAAATTCCATAGTTTGGAGGATGGATATAATGCCAGCATGCACAAAGCTTGCAGAGTTAGGGAGGTGTTCTAGGCTGGTTCCCAACACAACCAGTATGTTTCTTGTATGAACCTCTTTTCATCTTCCATGCTTATCCCAAAAGAATAATTTGCTTCTTGTATCATCAATCTGAAACCCTTGAGCTTTCACATGGAAAGTCTTGACTGAAGAATGCATCAAAGACTGGAGCACCTGTCCTGTGAAGAAGGGCTGAGAGAGTTAGGACTGCTTAGCCCGAAGAAAGGAAGGCAGCTCAGGGGAGCTGTTGAGGCTTGACCCTGGCCAAATGTCAGGCACTCTCAAGATCTACTTATTCGCTTTCCCCTGCCACAGTTGGGCAGAGGAGAGAAAACTAATTAACACATCCATGGGCTTATGAGTTGAGATAAGGAAATCAGGAGAAGATGCACTCAGGGCAAAACAGGTTGAACTTCAGTTGCAAGGTGATTTGTTGCTAACAGAGTTAGCAATGTAAATGTAAAAAATGTTAGTAAATGAGAAGTAAAATAAAACCTTCAAAGACACCATTTCTCCACTCACCCCACTCCCTCCTTCCCAGCAGCAGCACAAAGGGTCAAGGCATGGGGACGGGGTAGGTCAGTTCAACACCAAGTTCTTCTTTTGCTGCTCAAGGAGAGGAGTCTTTTCTTCTACATAGCCATGGGTCCTGATCTCACAAGCATCAGCCCACCCGAACCTGCCGCAACGTAAGCTCCACACCACGAGCAGATAGTCTTCCCAAAACTGCTGTCGTGTGGAGTTTATCATCCACAGGGTACAGACCTCCGAGGCCAGGCCATTTCCATCTTGGGAGCAAGGCTTTTTCTCTTTACTGGGACACTTGCTGGATGACAGTCTCTCTCAGGCACCCATCCACGCCAGCGTGGATCACTCAGTTCAGTCTCAGGTGCAAGGGCTGTTTCTCCACTGGGACTCCTGCTGGACCACGGCGTCCTCCAGGCATCCACCCGCTCAAGCGTGGGGCACCTCCCCACAGGCTGTGAGTGGATCTCAGCGTCCCCTGTGGGTCCCATGGGCTGCAAGGGCACAGCTGCTTCACCATGGGCCTCACTACAGCCTGCAGAGGAACCTTGGCTCTGGCATCTGGAGCTTCCCCTCCCCCACCTTCTCCACTGACCTTGGTCTCTCCATGTTGTTTTCTCTCACATGTTCTCACCTCCTCCTCCTCCTCTTCTAGATAGAAAAGAAGTGAGTGCACCCATTTTGATTTCTTCTTAACTATGTTATCACAGAGGTGTAACCAAGATCTCTGATTGGCCCAGCCTTGGCCAGCAGCATCTCTATCATTTTCAGAGCTATTAAAGATTGACTCTGCTGGACATGGTGAAAGCTCCAAGAAGCTTCACACAGGAGCCATCTTTGTGCCCCTCCCACCCACTAGTAAAAACTGGGCTAAACAAAACCAACACAGGAACTTTATTAATGTATATAAACATTTGAAGAGAGGGTGCAAAGATAGTGGAGCCAGGCTCTTTCCAGTGGTGCCCAGTGACAGAACCAGTGGCAATGGGCACAAACTGAAACACAGGAGGTTTCCTCTGATGGTAAGAAAACTTACTGCTGGGGATGATGAAGCACTGGCACAGGTTTCCTGAGGGGGTGGTTGAGTCTCCAGATTCAACCCCAGGTTATTCCAGACCTGGGTGACTGTCTCTGTGTGGCCCTGCTTGAGCAGGCGATCTGGCCCAGATGACCTCTGAAGGTCTCTTCTGTGGGAAGTCAGGAATGGGCTGCAGGCGGCCTCGGCCTTGATGAGTTACAGCTGTGTCCTTGAACAAGGCAGGGAAACAACTTTGAGGGAGAAACAGCATAGAATGCGGATGTGTGTCGATATTTACAGCAAGAAGCAGAAAGATTTGTGACCAATCAGAAGAAGCTGGAAGATGTGTGTACATAGTTTCTTAGCCAATTGTAATGTAAAAAGGAGCACGTGTTGTGTGTGTGATATAGAGAAAAAGTATAAAAATTGTACTGTGGGATAATAAATTGCTGATGCTTGCTACCATCTTCAGTGTCAGTGTTGTGACCACTGTTACTCTTCTAACCTCAGTTCTTCTGTAATTGTGATGCATTCAGGTCATTTGAAGCCAGTAGGTAACCTGGGTTCCTCCAAGAAGAGATGTCCTTTCACACATAGGAAGAAAATTATTAGAGTATGGGTCTCCAATTTTAAGAAAGACTGAGAATAGCATTAAAGAAGCTTGGATTCTTCCACAGTAATTTGGAAATACCTCCCTGTTTTGTTCTGCAAGTATTTTTTTGGTTGGTTGGTTGGTTGGTTGGTTGGTTGGTTGGTTGGTTGGAGTTTTTTGGTTTTTGTGGGATTTCTTTGTCTTTAGTGTACTAACAATTAAAATTATTCCAGAGAAGTTACGTTTTCTGCTTTGGTGTGTACATAAGCATGTATTATTTTATGTGTATGTGGGATACAAAGAATACAGAAGTCTCAAAACTGGATTCTCTGATGATTGTAGAGAATAACATATGGATATAATTAGGTTGTGGTCTGTTTTGAAAACTAACACCAAGACAAATGTTCAAGTACAAATGTTAGTCTTAGGGATTTACACATCAGGCTTGATTTGCACATATTTATTGCATATCTAACAATTTATTGCATGTCTAACAATTTAGTAATGTTTTTCTTCAAGAAATTAACAATACTAATACCTGCTGTAAAGATGCATGAAGTAACCAACAGTCAATGGTTAAAGTCAACAAAAGAGATGAAATCTATGCTCTTTGTTTTTTTTTATTCTACCCTCTCGGTAAAACTGCAGTGAATGTTGATGCATGAAGTTCCAAAACTGCTCCCTCTGATACCACCAGTAAAATTAAAAATATTAGGAGTTATTTGTCTTTACTCATGTCCACAGTAAAAAACATTGTCATACATGTTCTGTATGTGCAATCTTGCAATGCTGAGTCCCTGTCTTTGTAACTGAGCAGTAAAGATACTCTCTCGTAAGTATTTTAGCTATGCATTTCTGCCCTTTCTGTTTGGGTAGTGTGATAAGAAAGGGGGTTTTTTTAAGTGACTTTATAAGAGGCAAGAAATTTTGAAGAATGCTGTCTGCTCTGCATTGCTTCAGTAATGATGTATCTTTGGTTGGTTGGTTGGTTGGTTGTCTGTTTTTTTGTTTGTGTTATTTTAAAAGGGACTATTTCACTATACCAGTGGTACCCTAAGGACATAAACCAATTAGATCTTGCCAGCTGTTTCATATTTAGGCCATACTTCCTACTGGGAATGAAACCTGCCCTCTCAGAATGGCCTTAGCTTCTGTGTGAACAAAGAAAAGGCAAAACAAATTGTCATAACAGAAAAAAAAGAGCCAGCTGCCTTTCCAGGGCAAATTACCTCTTTGATTTACATTTCCTTAGATAGTCCACTCTCTGCACTGCAAGGCATCCTCTTTCACTCACATATATTTTCTGGTCCTGTCCATTAGTATATTTAAACTTTATTGCAGTTCTGTGTACAGAAAGCAGGGCTTTACCAGTGGAAGGCTGGAATGGGATGCAAATATGTTATTTATGTGGATGTTCATATAATTTTTCAAGAAATTAATATGTGCAGATTAATCTCGTAAATACTCAGTACCAAGGTTTTATACCAACCAGCATAAATTCCTGCATAGCATTGCCTTTGGCTGCCTGTGGTTACGCTGTTTATCCTTTGGATCATCTGAAGGAATTTACATCTTTCCCAAGCATGACCTGAAGGAACTCTCCTCAAAGTTGTAATAGTTGCTATCACTGCAGTGTTCTTGAGTTCTGAATCACGGGCACAGGAGCAGTTCCATGGCCATCAAATAGAAAGCATTTTGTACTGTCTGGGGGTACAACAGGTCATAGTAATGTCTATGGTTCTGTGAAGAAGAATAATTGTTGCTCTGTTCCAAAAGAACATAGACATTTCCAAGTGAAGTAAAGATGTACTGTATAGCAAAGTTCCCATGAGGTTGCACCTCTTATTCTTCGCATGTCTCATTCTGCAAAAGTTTAAACTTTTGAAATACAATATCACTGTCATTACAAAATCTAAATTAAAACAATATGAACTGTTTTCTAAACCTGACTGTGGTATTCATAGTCTGTGAGTTCAGAGGTAAAATGTGGCCTCAGTAAAAAGATTGTTTCTTCATGACATTAATGTCTGAGGATTCTAAGACATGGGTGTATGAACTGGAATAAGGACTATATAGTAAGGACTGAGAAAAGAGGGAAGAACTAGTGACTACACAGCACATTCTGAATTTATGGGAGTGGTTGAGATGCACTTAATCACAGTGAATGGTGGCAAAGCTGGCATTCACTTACGTGTTACATCTTTGTGGCTGAACACAGAAGATGCTGACTTATTCTGCATTTTAAAACAAGGCTTATTTCAGGCTGCTTTATCTTCTTTTTTGACTACAGGTGTTGCAATGTCACTTTGGTCACAGCTGACTGCCAGGTCTCCAACAAATACAGTCAAGCCAGGTTCTAGGGGTTTTTCACATTTGCTTCACCTGCCTTGAGGGAATTGCAAAAACACTGACCAGATGAGACTTGTAACACTGGGAGGAGATTTTGAAGTAAACCTGCAAAAGGATTTTTTCAGCATGACCTCTCTGAGGTCAGTTGCCAGATCCATCAGAGGTGTCATCTTTGCCTAGGCGGTGTCTCTATAAGGTATGAAATAGCTGAGCATGGCATTATATTTCTTAGGTTTGAAGGAACTTAAGCAAATGTGCCTGTTTGTTATGGCTTTAGAAAGGAAATTCTTCTTGTGTCTTGCTACAGCCACCAAGTGATGAGAAGTTACAGGTAAGGAGATATGCAGGGCTTGCCCCTTTTAAAAAAGAGGCTTCAGAAGAAAAAGAAAGTGCACATTCCTAGTTTGCATGCCCTCCTAGTGCTTGTTCTAAGGGGCAGGACCTGCCGCCATACAGCCACGAGGAATGTCTGGCTTTGCAGAGAAAAAGGGTAGTTTTCAGCAGACCTGTGCAGCAGATGTAATGCATCTGATAGCTCTCCTGCTGTAAAGTGTGTGTTGGGTTGAGTGTGGATTGAAATGGAAGTCTGTTCAGGAAGCTTTCAGCCGGCTGCTAATCCAGAGACTGCTTTATTTTCTGTCTGGGACAATGCTGAGAATGCTGGGCCTTGAGACATGGGAGGCAGAGCAGATCTCTCAGGCTTCAGTTCTTTCCCCAGTCCTCCCTTTCTCTGTTCTGTGTAAAAAGCATAAGGGACTACCCTAGAGACAATTTACAGTCCAGTCATCTATGCAACTTGCAGGATTCAAACTAAATTTAAAGATAAATCAAGGGTAATCAAGTTGGTTTTTCACAGTTTATCCCTGCAAAGCTTGTCATTTCCTCAGTATATTTATTGCACCTAAGCCTACTTCTGACAATGGATGTCAACAAAGAGGACATATTTATTAATTAAGTTTAAATCATATTTGATAGAATTTGGTGGTTAGTATTTTATTTTGTACTAACAGTTCATTTAGAAACACTACTTTTTCCTAATTTTTCCTTACACTTTGAAAATCTCTGCATCTAGCACGAAGTAAATGAACCACCTGTGTGCCTGCATGAAATCCTCTTTCTGGCAGTTCCCCTGAAGTGTGGGTTCCCCGTGCTACAGAGTATTGATCACAGATGAACAGACTACAGTAACAAATCCTAGGGATAGCTCACCGTTTTGTTTTTTTTTCCTGAAGACCTTTTCAAACCTTTCTCTAATCACTGGGCAGAAAGCTGTAAATTAAAGCAGCAAGTTCAGGCTTTGGAAATGCTTAGCAGGCAGGGTGCAGCAGGAGAACATATAAGAGTTTGAATTATTGTATGCTGCAACCCTCTACATTTACATTCAAGTCATAAGTTCTGGAAGTAAGCATAAATAAGAATTAAATATCTGCTAAGTCTTTTTTCTTCTGCCCTTTGATTACAGCCCTATTTTTATTTATGACTCCCAAAAGAGAGCCAAACTTCTATTATGTGACATTTCTTCTGTAAATTGTTAAAGAATCACAAAAATGAAATACTTCACAGCAGGTTTTTCCTCTATTGCTACCTGCCTGTGGTATTAGCTTGGTCCCTTTCCCAAACCACTCTTTAGTAGGTGATTTTTTTTTTTTTTTTTTTCCTGGTAGGAAAGCATCTTATTATAGTTTGTCTGTCTCTTTCTGTGATTTTCTCTGAAGCCGGGTGATTTAGCTGTACAAGGTATTCGATGCTTCTGCCACTTTCTATGTTGTAACAGTTTCGTTGTTAGTACCAGAAATACATTTAAACAAAAGAAATATTTATCAAAAAAACCACCCCCAAACTTTGCATGAACATATGCAAGTTGTGTATTGAATACAGTTAAAGGCTGCATAGGATTTCATGTTATTGGTCAAAGCAGCATTTTCTTGCCCCCATTACACCTCTGGACCTTTTTTCCAGACCTCTCAGCTCTGACAGAAATTTTCTGCTGAATTTCAGCCTCCGTTTCTTTTTTGCCAGGTCATATTTATTTTTCCTTGTGTCAACACTCTCCTTAGATAGCTGGTCTCACTCACAAGATGTTTATACCTAGCTGTATTTACAGAAGACTCTTTTTTAACCTTGTCTTTTGTTTTGGTAAACAATCTTAAAGATATAAGAAATGTTTTCAGGGAGTGCATAAACCTGAGAGTATCATATCTAAAACTTTATAGGCCTCTGTGTTCTGCAGCCTTTATAATTATTTAATTCTTTCCCAAGCAGAGCACCCCTTCAAATATTGCAAGATTGAGTGCTAGTCCAGCCCATTTCTCTTATTTCTGTTATTTCACCTCTTGCACTGGTAATGGTTGTTCTTGCACCAGTACAAAAACATTGCAGTTATTTCTCTTCAGCCGCACTCAAATTCTGCAATGAACTGTATTCGTCCTTTTAGTTTGTGCTTTTATCTCCAACACTCCTGTTGTTATCCATGGTATTCTTCATTTCCCTTATCTTTATTTCTCTTCTTTTTCATCTCCCATTTTGTGCTTTTATACCAGAGTTTTTTCATTAAATATAGGTTTGGATAATACAATACTGTTTCACCTTGTTTTAAAGTTCCTATCAGTCATGGTAGCATCCATTCTGAAGAGACAGTGCTTTGGGGCCCAAGGCGAGTCTGTTTGCCAAATAGAGTCACTTCTCTAGAAAGCACGTATGCAGCTGACTTCCTTCCTCGTCGTTTCATCCTTTCCTCTAGAAGATGTCATTTTGAGCATCCTTCCTTTTCATCCCTGGTCTTTTCCCAGGGCGTCTTGTACTGTCATTTGACCTGGTGGAAAATCTAGCATTGGATCAGGATTATCTCCTTATTTTATCTGTTCTCCTACATCCCATCTGTGCCCCTGGTGGTCAGTAACTCTTACCTGGCACTTCTCAGGTGCCAGTCCAGCCCCTTCTGCTCAAGGAGACAGTGCCTGCTGGTGCCGGGATAGCATTTCTGTTCCATCCTTGCAAGGCCTGTCACAGCTCAGAGATCAAAGCTCTTCACTGGCACAGCATTAAACCCTTTGGCCATCCTTTTCCTGCATCTCCTAGGTATAACAAAGGATTACTCCCTGTGCCCTTGTGTTTTCCTGAGAGGCAGGAGCTCAGGAGTGCAGGCACCAAACAATCATGCGGAGCAGGACACAGTGCGCAGTTCCCACGGAGAGATGCTGGCTGCCTGTGGACGTGAGCCGCGTACTTGTCAGACATTTCCTGCAAAGGTAAAATGAGCACAGCAAAATGTATACTGGAAGGTTGTGTGTTTCACTCCCAGAACAAACCTCAGATTTGCAGCATAGCAACTGGGGTGACATGGGTTTTATTTTTTAGAATTTCTTACAACATGCCTCTGCTTAAAACACTACTCTCTATTCTAACAGCAAGGACTCTGGTGAGTATCTGAGTAGAAGCATCCAACCTTTTGTAATTCTATCTAGTTAGTTCAGTCAGCCAAGTGTAGTGACTCAATGCCCAGCTTTAGTAATTTTTTACTTTTTAATAACTCAAAAATAAATTTTATTTTTATTATTTACATTTTTATTGTTTCAGTATTCCTTTAACAAGTAACTTATCCAATAAATGGAGAAAAAAACATTCTTAGGCAATATTCTCAAAACCCAAGCAGAACATAACTTTTTTTTAATCTTCAAAACACAAAAATCAAAGCAACCAAGCAAAGAAAACAAACAAACAAACAAACAACATCAACAAAAACAAACAAAACCCCACCAGCTGGGAATTATATAAAACCTCTATTCCACTGTTTCCTGCTTCCTGCCTTTTTCTGACATAATTTCCTTCTGACCTGTGTTATAATGGTTATAACTGTGTTATAACAAACTATTAATAACCTGGATAAGATTAACTTTTGCACAGTAAGGGGAAAACAAGTTTATTTTGAGGATCTGGCCAGGTTGAAAAGTCAAAAGGCTAATTGCTCCTTGAGTTATTCGTTGCTTCTATTAATTCCTCTTTATTTTGTGGTAAATCTTGTATAACATCTTACATTAAAAAAATATTATTTAGTAATAGACATCTATGTAGACAGTATATTTTGTTAAGCACTGCTGTCCTCAGCATACAGCACTGACAGGAGATGGCAGAGCAGGCAAGTTGCCCTCTAATACCTTATATCCTTATTCTGAGTCTGTTATCTTAAATGCTGGAAAAGTCCTAACTGAGGCCTCTTTGCCATCTGGCTGTCTTTCAGTGTTTTCTCCTACACCTATCTCCATGCTATTTATGGATTGAAGGGCATGTATGGAGCTGACTCATCACTCCACAAACGTTTCTTGTATCTGTGGAAATAGCAGTCTCTGACTACAGACTCTGTGTACTTGCAACAGAAGTAATCTCAGTAATACATCTAAAACATATTTGCAAAGAAAAGTGAAATCCAGGGAGATCCCTTCAATCTAGGGTCCCTGTTGTTCACAAATTCAGAAAAAAACCTGCAGCAGAGAATAACTCAAACATGAGCCCAACCAGTAAAGGTCAAAAATATCCTAGTAATGAGACATAGATCAGCATAAGCTGCACACAAAGCATTTATTTCTACTTTTTTTCCCATTAGTAGTATGTTATCAATAAACCCACAAATAAAAGTATATCAGATTGTCATCAGCCTTTTCCTAACTTACTTTGAAAATATTCATCATCTAAATCTGTTCCTTGCTTAAGCCTAGCTCTGGCAGAGTTTCAAAAAGATTAAACTGTTCTCCCAGCTCAGGCTTTATCATGGCAGACTGGCAGTGACACTCCCTATTCCTGTTTCTTGCTCTTAAATGTTTTCATAAATGAATTTACTGTTATAAGTTCCCATCAGCACTGCCAGTTTGGGGAAACACGTTGCTTCTCTTAAGGTGCAGGCTGTCCACATGCTCCTGTAGGGGCCTGGTGTAACAGCTGTAGCAGCTTTTCATAGGGATTGTGTCAGTGAAAGGAAGAGACTATTAACGTTCCTCTTTTCTTTAAGCCAAGAGATTTCCCCAAGATTTCTTCAGTGTGTTATTTTCAAAAAATGGTTCTAATGCAGCTGTTACATCAGCCTAGCATTGTCCTTTTACGATGTGTACACTGTGTCTAGATGTTCTGTGCTTCTATTTTAGATCAGTCTAATCCGACGTCATGCAAATCCCAGCCAGTATTCTAAGTGTCAAAAGTCTACAGTTTCTCTCTAGTTTTGCCTTCTGGCATGTAATAATTTGTTCAACACTGAACTGCTGCATAAAACTGATGCATATTTTCTGTATAAAATATTCCTTTGCCTCTGCAGAATACAACGATGTGTTAGGGTCAAGAAACTGTCACCTTCAAATAACTAGTATTAGGTTACTTTCATACTTCTGTCTTCTCCTTAGAAAAATAATTTTTAAACAATTTTAGTCTATAGTGGGTTTTATTATTTTCAACCTTTGTGTTCTCTAGCATTGTGTCATATAAACTTCCCAGTATTACTATATAATATTGTCCTCTGGCAGAATCTTAATTTTTTCTCTCACTTGTAAAGTAGATTGATAATTAAAAGCTGCACTCTTCCCTTACTGAACTTTTTCTGTTTTGTTTTGGTTTTTTTTTTAATTAAATTCATATGCAACACTCATAAATTAATTCTGTTTCTCAAAAGGAAGAAAGTTATAGTACAAAACACTGATTTGCAAATTAAAGTTTTCTGATATTATTGGACAAGTGGGTCATTAAATAGAAAAAAGAGAAAGAAATTTCATATCTTCAAAAGAATATTCTAAACAAGGACTTGAAAAATTAACTGGGGGCTACGAATCCTGTTGGGCAAACACAAGGATTTTCAAAGTATTTGAACATAGAGATATTTTTTTAATGGCCTATCAGATACTTTTAACAATAATTCAACTAAATTAGGTGACAAGATAAATTATTATTTTACTCCTTTTTAGTGTTTAACACTTAGACAACGTTTTACATCAGAGGATCTTTGCTTTACTCACAGCAGAGAGTGTATCATTCTGGATAAACACCTAACCCTTGTAAACAAGAAAATTCAGACTCGGGATGGGGGCTCAGAAACCTTGCTTCTGGTCCCTATATTGGCACTCACCAATTTTCTTCGACATCAGACAGTGAACAGCTGTGTTACAGAGGAGAGTGTAAGCTGGACCACTTCGGCACAGAAGTGACAGGCAGCTGCTGTGGCCTGCATGGGAAGAGGGCACCACAATCCACTCATGAGACTAAAGAAGGTAGGGGTAAACATATATGTCCTGTGAATGGGAAATTCACAGGATTGCAGATTAGAGAGCAAGCCAGCAGCACCCAGTGTTGCCAGCTTGTAAAATGTAGAAGATACACTGTTCTTGCTCGTGGAGTCAGGGACGTGTCAAATCCCCTCTTACTGCATTGGCTTTTCCTATTGAAGCAAACAGGTAATGAACATGAAGAACTAGCGCCGGAAAATACTAAATGGCTGAGATCCTTTGGAAAAATCTCATCACTCTAATTCAATTCCCTGGGTATATCCAATGCTAATATCATCTTTTGACCTCAAAAGTGTGGTTTTAGGACCTGTGCTCCAGGAAGCTCTGGTTTAAGTGGTTTTAGTTTGACCTACTGACCAAATCAAGAATCCCACAGGGGAGTCTATGAAAAGAATGAGTTTCTATACTGAAAATGAATGTCAATTATAAATCATTATAATGCTAAATATGATATGATATGATATGATATATTGTAATTTAGCAGCCATGAAAAATTGTGTACACTGTTAAGGGACTAATCCCTCATAGCTCTGTACATATTTCACTTGTTTTTAACCAGAACTCTCAAAGTGTAAAATGTTATCTGGCTTAGTCGCACTCTACTTAGGTAGAGACTAATCTATTGGAAATGAAGTGATTTGTATGCTGTGTACACACATTTAAGATTTGATGCTCAACTTCTTCCCTTTGCAGTCATATGTGGCAGCTGAAATGTCTTCCTGCCAGTCATGGGGAGTAAAAGCATTCCTTTTCCACTTTACGTTGTTTCGTAATTACACCTGACTGTTGTTTTGGCTCTCCTTCCCTTTCTCTTGTCTGGAAATCAAGAACACTATTTAGTCACCAAATCCTCTTCCTGCTTTCATGTAATCTAAGAGCTGCCCCTCTAAGGATTTAAACCATACTCATAGTTCCTGAATCCGAAATCTGAAAAGCACAGTCCCGTCCCAGGTTTTTCTTCCTGTTTGAGCAATATCAAGAACATTTCATTTTCTGTCTCCGTTGTGCAGTATGATCTGAATGCCTGTAGAGCAAATTGCTCCATCCCCAGTGCTGCAGTGAAGCTCTTATAAAGAGATACTGTAATATCAGCTTATGAAGACAACGAGAAGGCTGGCATCCTCAGTGCTTTTAACATCCCTGCTCTGACACGAGGTGATGTACTAGCCTGCAAGCATTCGGCTGCTGGGGGAAAATGTGCAGACATCCTGAGAGATTAGATATGCCCATCTGAGCTTCAGAGAAATGGAAACTAAATGTGATTGAAACTTGTCAAAGTCCTCCGCTTCTATCCCTTTTCAGGAGACATTGTCATATAGATGTGCACTGACATTTCAGCCAGCTCAGGACACGGGGATGCGGCCAGAAGGAGCAGTCCCCAGTCCAGCTTCCCCCCCTGCCCCACATGGCACTGCTGACCTGGAGCCCCAGTGGCATCGGAATTGTCAGGGGCATGAGGCAGTGCTGGGCCCACAGGGAGATAAGGGCTGATGGATGGCGTGGATGGCCTGGGGGACGAGATAACGCTGGGACCTACCCAGCAAGTTATGCAGTGGGAGGAGATGCTCCCTGCTACTGCCACAACCCTATCACCCACTGCAGTTTGGGAAGGGATGAGAGCCTGCCCTGTGTGTTTTGGTTTTTTACAAGAACATTTCCACCCTCTTGAAGAGAAGCTCTTATGTGGGAAAAACGTTGGAAAGTGAGTTCATACCTTCAGAGGCCTTCCTGGCCTTCCTGACCCACACATAAACACCTTTATCACAGAGTCCTTGTCTTCCTGCTTCTTCAAGCATAAGTGAACCGATGACCATAAGTGTTTGGTAGGGCATTTCCCTGCTTCAATGCCACTTCACACACATCTAATTTTACCTTTACTTGGTAATAGGAAAGCCTTCCATCCTTGGTCTGGTGTTTTAACATCTTCAAGAGAAGACATAGCCTCTCAATGTTTTATATCTAACTCGTTGCTAAAACAGGTGAAATTCACAATAACTCATCAGAAGAAGAGGTGTTCTGTACTTCTCTTTAAAAAACAGTGCAAAAGAGGTTTTCAGGGTTGTGTATTCACCCTTTTTCCTTACACAATCCTCTTATGTTAAAAAAACCCAAACCAAACTGGTGAATAATCCTTTGAATCTTACTAATATAGTGTTGATAATGCTGTTCTCACAAAGATATCTGCCAAGATGAGTGCATTAGAGTTTTTTGGTTTTTTTTAATTAAGTGAAAAAAAAAAGAAGGCATTTTGAAAAATATGAGGGTGTGGAATGTGGGAAACAAGAGCAGACTAAATTTATTGTCCTTTGAAGAGATTTTTAACATTATCAACTAAAGCCTGTTGATGATGTCTTTTCAGGAATGAAGTCTCTTCAGCAAATGAGTGTTTAATAATCTTCATGCTCTCATTTTTGTAATAATTTCAGTCTGATATTAAATATGACTTGTTCAGATGTCTCTCTGATACAAGGTATGTGTGTCAGTGTTTGGACAGAGAAAAATTGGATTCATATCTCTGTTATGTTTTCAAATTGCTAGGTCAGATTTGGGTCTCTGGTGGTAGATTCTTCAATTCCATTCTAAGTCAAAGGAATGTGACAGATTTAATACCTAGAATAAGTTATTAACTGCAATGATGCATAAACCAGTGGCACTTTCTGAAGAAGTAGTCTATACTGCTTCTGTTTTCTAAAGAAAAATTAAAATATAATCCTATTTCCTTGTTTCTTGCAGTTCTTGCAAAAATTTTTCTTGATTAATCCATCAAGAACTTGAAACTGATGTGCCCATAAATACAATCTTCTGGGGTTTTTTATTGCAGTAATATTTCTGTCGGGATTAGTTACCCTTTCAAAATTTTAAAAGCGAGAGGAATTCATACATGCACAAAGCATTTAAGAATTACTAGCTATAAACAGAAAGTGCCTGTATCTACCACAAACTGCTTACAGCAGGCTAATATAGAATTACGGGCTGTGTGGAAAGAAGTCAAGAAAGATTGGGCTAGTAGGGAACTTTGCTAGCCTGTGAATGTGCTCAGCTGAAAAATAGATAGAGTGGCTTCAGGGATATATTTTTCTAATTCTCCAAACTAACTGACACTGGTCATGAGGACAGGCTGTTACATTCCCCTCTTTAGGTATTAGATGATAATTTTTTGTGATTACCAAGGGCTTGGAGAAGGCAAACTACTTGTCAGTGAATAAGTTTTGTTTTTAAAGTATTGTCTTAGAATTTGTCTCTGAGCAACAGTGTAAAGGATCACTGGGCTACTCTGAATGTCTATACCAGGAGAAAGGTCTGTGGGGAAAATGTATTAATTTTTATTACAGAAGCTGAAGTAAGAAAAAAACCAAACAAACAAATAAACAAGGTAGAACTCCAGCACACAAACCAGATCTGGGAATTTTGAAACATGAAATGAAGCCATATCTCTATACAGTTGGTACTTGCTTAATGTAAACTAAAAAACAACTACCATACCTCACATTTCACATCCTGATATCCTCAATAATTGGCTAGAGCATTGTGCACATCATTATTGCCTGGTATCTTGTTCTCTTTGCAGGTATTTGCACGAATAACTTCAGAAATGAGCACATTTTTAGGTTTTTTGTAACAAACAATGTATTTTTCAACCATTACATTACCTTCCTTTGTTGTTAAAAGGGAGGAACTGTGCTCCTAAGTTTCTGCCAAAGAAATTACGTAGAGGGTGTACTTGAACTCAAGGCTCTTATGTCCCAGATGAGCCGCTCAGTTTCAGAATTATATCTCTCATTTTGACTGTAAAATTTATCTTAGATCTGAAAAAAAAAAAAAGTCATTTTTTGTCAAAAAGTTGCATGTCAGTATTTTCTTTCAGGAAAAACTTAACCTGAAATGTTGTCATTTAGTCCTTGCTAGAATACAGAATGTAGTGTATAGCATAGAGCAATTCTGCAAGAAATGAACTTTAATGAGTGTTATATCGTTTCTGCTACAACTGTGGTGTTTTGGGAAAACTACCTACCAGGCTATAGCCAAGAGAATTTAAAAAGCTGTCATGAAATCCTATGAGAATGAGCCTAGCTTACCTGCAATGGACAATTCTGCTTATTACGCAGAAGAATAATCACAGGACATGGTTACAATGTATTATCCTCCTAGGAGTGATCTCATGATAGTCTTCACCGTTCGCATTCAGAACCATGTTTAATAAGTATTAAATATTTGCCCTGAGGTAGTACTGGAAGATCTAACAAGTCTTAGCAGCTACCCTGCTAAGTGCTAGTCCTAAAGGCAAATGATTGGAAGGTACTACTTTAGATTTTTACGATAATCTTAACATCTTTATAACACTTTAAACTTGCTTTTCATGATTTTTTCAATATTATGCAAAGTAATTTAATATACATATGTATGACTTCATCACAGCTAAGTGCTTGGGCCAAAGTGATAAATTATAGGAAATCTTGAAGCTGGGACTGCTGTGCTACCTTTAATTCACCATGTTATGTCTAGTTGAAGCTGGGATCCCAAATCAGTGGGGAACATTCTGTACCTATAAATCACTACCAGTCATGTGCACACTTATGCCCTCACTCTTATTTTGTTAAGAGAATCACTTTCTGTTGTTTTAGGTACCCTTGGCATTTGTGATTGTTTATGAATAGTTACTCTTATACCAAATAGTATGTTCTGCTGTGACAGAGCGATCAGACAGATTTTTTTGCCTTTCACACATCATGCCAGGTCATTGCACAGGGCACCATTTATTACTAGTGTCAATAGCACCTTCCCACCAGCAGCCAGCATGAACATAGGAAATATTCAGGGTGGTGGAAACAATTGCAAAGGTGTTTATTAGAACTGCTTTAATGTTTTGCATAACCAGAAATTGTAGCTGTTGTAGGGAGGTATTAGGTGGACTAGGGTTTGTAAGGTGTGATAGAGATCTGCCAGGGAGTTGACTTAGACGTAAAAGTCCACAAAACACAAGAATTAGAGTCATCATCCTGCTCATGGCAGCAGGTTTGGAACTAGATGACCTTTCAGGTGCCTTCCAGGCCAGGCCACTCTGTGATTCTGATACAAAAAGGAGTGCACAGTTCAGAAAATTGCCCCTAGGATCCTTCAACTGCTACTTCACACTGTGCACAAACCTACTGTGACAAACTAGATCATTTGAAAGTGGTGTTTAGTTTTTTAAAGAGTAGGGGAAAATCCAATTATTTGGGAAGTATGGCCCACTGAATGGAAATTAATTCAGTAAGCGCTGAGGTTCCAAATTCTGGTTTGTAGAAATAAATTAGTATAACACAAGCCGTATCTTTGAAAAAATGTTAAAATGGGCTTTCATTTCATACCTTTTTGATGTATTGAAGGTAGTTTTCATGATGTCATCCAGATAGTTTAAATAAACTGTTTGCATATAAGGTTAACAAGCTGCAGTGGTAGCAGGGTCTGTGTGGGATTATATTAGAATTAATTTGATCAATTACTTTTAGTTCCAGAGGTCTCCAGATGAGCCAGAAGCCAGCATATGCAGTTTGGCAGATGAAGAATCAGTGCAGTCAACACATGCCGTGAAGGTAATGAACATTCCTTCAAACTTCATTTTTCATCCAGAGCAGAGAAGACAAGTAAGCCAAGACACTGCTGCTCAGAGCAGCCAAAATGATAACCATAAATAACCATAATAGAAAGCCCATGGCTTAAATGAAATGGGGAAGGATAAAATAAGTATTTTGCCATTAAAATGATGTTTCTAGACCTAGAATTTTCATTATGATTTGCCCTGGAGTACTTAAAGTTTCCTCAACGTTGAGATGCAGCTTTTGAATTAAAAGATTGCTGAACATTTTCTTTTGATAAACTACTCATGAGAAGAAGCTGGTATAAATAACATTTAGTCAAATCAGGGGAAATCTTTATAATAATGTATTTCATTTCCACTGCTGAACTGAAACCCAGGAGGATCAAGTCTACTGGCCTGCTTTCATGGATGAAAGCAGGAAGCACACCTGTGAAAGGATGCCATGGGCTCACTGCTGTCAGGAGCTCATGCTCCCATACACACCAAACTTGCGGTGACTTATTAGACACTTTTAACCAGGCCAGAGCTATAAAATTGGAGCACAGATTTGAAACATTCAAAATGAGCAAGCTGCCTGTAGTCCATGACCCCAGTCTGTTTCTTCCTGCTGAGAGAAATTTATTTGCTTGAAATTTGTTAGTATCCAAGCATGGTTAAAATCATATCTTAGTGGAAATTGAAAAATTTGACAACAAATGCAAAATAGTAATCTGCCATGCATTGCATTATACACATACACTCTATTTTCTATCAGCTATATTTTCTTCCTTTTCCTGTCTCTCACTAATAACTTACCTGTATGAACAAGCTTGATGTACTTAAAACAACTTATCCATAGGCCCATGGATACCAAAGATTTTGATCTTTTATCAATGAACATAATAATGTTGCTCTTCTAAAAGAAGACTGATTTATATTTTAATATCCAGGTGTGGATTTAGAATGCTAAATTTTATTTATACGGTAACCTGCTATAAATTTTCATTTAACTGTAGGTGCACATTTTCGTGTTAAGTTGAAATTGTCAGCTGGTTTGTATATGTTAAAAAATATACAGGTTAGGATTTGTGTTTCATATCATGCAAGATTAAGACAGAAGCTAATACAGTTTAAAAAAATCTCTCGTCATTAGAAATCTGATGTATTTGTTGGAATGGAGAATTTAGTTTGACTGTCTCCATGCAACTTTTTAAAATGACTGCCTTTAAAAGTAAGATGATGATGCCAAAAGGAAGCAAATTTGTTTTGCTAAAAATATTTTAATCAGAATTGCTTATAACTTCAATTTCTTCTTTTAAAAAAATCTGTGATAGCAGTGTGTGCAACTCAGTAATTTTTTAAACAATATTTTGATATTTTTTCCTCTTACTGAAGTAGCAAATAGTTAAATTCACTACAAGCCATCCTGTTTTAACTTTTAAATTTTGAGATTCACAGTGCTGGAATCTTTTCAATTTGCATACATAAGAGCTAATTTCAATCAACTAAGCCCTGGTGGCCAGACATATGGTTTCTCTCACTTCTCAGAACAGTTTGCTATCCATATGCAGTTACTACCAAGTGATTTGCTTCATTCTCATACCTTGTAGTTTATCAGTCATGCAGCCGTTGCATGTTGTTACCTCTGAATAAAGATTCTGGGCAGAAATCCGGTAGTTCACTTGGCACATGGATTACTGTCGTGTAAGTTTTAATCTACACTGTAAGAGTAAAGATAGGGCCTATTAGAGACTGTATTACCTCTGCCTTCACATCTCCCACTGTTTTTCCAATAGCTCAAACAAATGCTTTTTCAGAGTTTTCCATTTGCAGCTCCTGAAAGAAGCAGCAAACTCTACATAGTGAAGACAGAGCTGGCAGTGGGTGGCCATCAGATTTACAGCAAACCAGGTCATTAAGACTTGCAGTTTACAGGGAAAGCAGGACATTTGGCATGTGCAATCAACACCCACGGTTCATTAAATGCCTCTCAGTTGTCATAGGTGATGTTGCCTGACAAGGAGTAGCAACCCACTGCAGTCAATTTTGATAACATTATTTCCCTATCAAAAATTCGGCTATCACAGCTATAATGAAATGTTGACAGTAGGCGATTTTAAATGTTGTCAGTGTTCAGGTACTGGATCATACCGCTTACAAGACACAGTTCCTTTCACCTTAGCTTTTACTAGATAGGAAACTCTTATGCTGCATCGGCAGCGTTATTGGCTGTCAGTACATGTTCCATAAGGCTGTCTTGCTTGCTCTGTTTTATCTAGATATGTAACAATGCACATCTGAAGAAATGTTTATTGACTTCAGTGAGATTTAGAGTTTATATGTTTGGGAACACTCAAGAAAACTAATACAAATTAACTAAAGGTGTGAATTTAAAATTGTGATTACTTTAACTGCATTATGTGCACATTCTCATTCAATATTAAAGTGGCCCTAATTCGATTTAACTACATTTACTTCCAAAGTAAATTAATACATTCTAAATGAGAGTTGGCAACACAGAAATTTAAAGTGGTTTAGCCAATCTATTTTAAAAGTTAATTCAGATTGATTTTTCTGCATGTTCTAGACAAAACCATCAGGTCTTAAATGGAATGTGAAATCCTATTTCATTTAGGTGTGTAGTCTAAAATGTTACTTGCTAGTTTCTCTAAGGAATGTCTGCATGTCTGCAGCCCATGCATTATACCTAGAGGTATTTTTTAAAGCATCAAATTACTACTTTTGTCACGAGTTTCTACATTACTATGCCTTTGCAATAGAAGATGCCTACAGACATGTCACTAACCTTCTCTGGACCTTAGATCAGCAATATCCAATACGTGAGTGTTTTTAAAGTGAATGCTTTTATGTCAGGCTTTGAAAGCTGTTGCAAGTCTTCAGAAGGAAGATAAATTAACTTCTTCTTCTTCTTCTTCTTCTTCTTCTTCTTCTGATGATGATGATGATGATGATTATTATTATTATTACTACTATATCTTGAACCAGCACAAAGCAGAACTCAGGGCCACAAAGAATATGTAAGTAAAAGAAGGCATGCCAGGCTGGCTTAGAGAAGTTATTGTGACATTAACACAGCATACATACATACATACAGATCCAAGCTCCCCACAGATTAAAAAATAATGACTATGGACTATAATGTGTAACAGCAGAGATCCACATCAACTGCTGAACTGCTGTTAATGTCACACACTTACTTGCTGGCTCTTCTAGCAGCAGAATAAAATGCAGCAAGAAAGATGATTGGAGATCATTCTTGTTAACAACCACCCCTATCAATACAGAAGTAGTTAACGGTATTTTCTTAGAGCATGATATCATGTAGTATGTTTTACCTACTAATCAAATTCAGAGCAAGAGAAGAACAATTATTTTTACAAAGCTGAAGCATGCTGTCTTCTTCCAAAGAGAACCATTAGTATATCATTAGTTCACCATTAACTCAAACAACCTCATTTGCTGATTGATTGATTAATATACAGACAGAAGAACAATATTTATGGTATGTATAACCTGCAAAGATAAGTTAGAGGAAGACTTATGAAGTGCCTCAATGAGTTAGTATAACAAATTTTACTGGTGGTCAATACAGATTTGTGTTCCTAACCTTCTTGGTGGTTTTGATGAGAAAGGAAAGATATGGGTGCCTATTAAAGTGCAGCTGTACTATATCCAAGTATACTGCTTTCAATTTAACTAAAGGTCCCTGGGGAGCTTGTTTTCTGATAGCACACACTAGACCGCCCTGATGCAATGACTGTTATTGTTATCAGTTCTTGTTCTATGAGGTTGGTGTGGAAAAACTACCACATGTTACGGCCATAACTTCATTTGATTGCGTAGTTATACCTGAAGAGGGAAGTGTCTTCAAAAGAGATTACTATTTAAATTAAGATTAAAAAACCATTTTAGGCTGTGAAAGTCAGGGGTAGGAAGAACTTTAGCTTTTTTAAATTTTGAGTTATGAAAGGTGGGATAAGAATTCTTGAATTAACTTGCAACTGGAATAATTCAAATACCTAAATTCAGTCTACAGGTATGAATTTATTTATGCTTAATAAGTCACAATTTAACATCTGGCCTTAAAATCTTATCTTTTTCTTTCAGATCAGTTGGTATTTCAAAGAACTAAATGTACTAAGTCTTCCAAAATCAAATATAGAATACCCAGCAAAGTGTCACATGTTTAGATCCAAAGCAAGCTAAACCTTATCTTTCAGCACAAGCTTGTCTGGAAGCCACACACAAATTTCAGGTGTCAGTATGTTCGAGTTGCATTTTGAATCCAAAACCTGTTGTTGTTCAAAACTGCTTTTCCATGGTTACTTGTGGCTATTTATGGAAAGAATATTTGATATCTAAAGAACTTCCTACAACCCTTTTCAAAGTCTCATGGGAATAGAAAAAATGAAATTATTTTTGGAAAAATGTACTGGTGATAAACCTGTTATTCACACTCATGTCATATTTTGTGTGCTACCCTAAAGCACTCCATGTTATACGTGCCTTCTCCAGAATTTGTCCTCATGTTGATAGTGAGGATAATTTGATACACAATAAAATATGCTGAACAAATGAAAAAGCTTTAATCAACTGTAGAGTGAATTGATTCAATTTTCTATTTCGTAAAGGCTAGATAACATTTCCCCCCGAATGTAGAAATATTTCCCTGGGACTGTTGACTCCAAATAATAAGAAGAAGGGCATATACATTGACAATTTTAAACAACAGTACCAATTCCATGACACAGTAAGTTTATTTAAAGTTGGCATTTTTGGTTACTTGATCCGCTAAGGGTAGAGCTGATCAGTCAGCATGGTCTGGTATTTAACATATAGTGGGTGAGTGCAAGCTGCAGGTCAGCTAGAATAAAGCTATCCAAAAAGAGGCTAAGATTAGAGCTGTTTGTTAAACCAAACCTGCAGCTCTGACTGTGAGAGCGCAAACAGGTTGTGGATGGCTGAGCTCCAGCAGGTTGCAATCCTTTGCACAGACGCCTGGCAGTTCAGCAGTGGCAAAGAGGGCTCCCTGAGCTCTCCGTGAACAGTGCATTACTGTCTTAGTGTTTAGACCCTACTACAGTGCAAGCGTGTTACTTTAAACCACTGCCAAATACAGTGATTTATTAGATAAGCATATCTCATGGGACTGAGCTTGAGTTTATGTAGTAGCTGCACAGCTAGTGTTGTCCCTGAGGGACAGGGATGAACGCTACCTCTACCACAGTGATGGCATGAAGTATTATTATCTGGTGTCACATGTGAAGTCCAACTACAGAGGAAGTCATTAAAAACAACAAAATTAAGAATGAGGAGCTCATTCTGATTAGGCTCATTGGAAAACCTGTAAAGGTACTGACCTTTGAACTCCTAGATTTTGCTGTTTGTCCTATTATAAAGGACAAAGGAAATGAAGATGTTTTAATTCCTCCTATCTCTGTCATCTATAATTAAAACTTAGGCCTAATTGCTATTCTTCTCTGACAAGAGCTAATCAGTGACACAAAGTTTCCTTACATCAGTAGTATGTAAGGAATTACTTGCTCCATTTGCGGTATCTTTAACACTGAATTTCCAACTTGAGCAAGTTTTGTAACTTTTTAATCATAAATATATTTGGTAAGAACTTCTTGAAACAAGCAATTCTTTTAAGGTCACTTAGTCATCTGGGAGGTATGCACGTACCTTGCACTACCAAGGATTATGTCCTTGTTTTGGCTGGGATTGAGCTAATTTTCTTCCTAGTAGTTGGTACAGTGCTGTTTTGGATTCAGTGTGGGAATAGTGTTAGTGTTTTAGTCATTGGTAAGCAGCACTTACCCTAAATTAAGGACTTTTCAGTGTCCCCTGCTTTGGCACCAAGCAGGAGCATAAGAAGCTGGGAGGGAGCATAACCAGGACAGCTGAACTGACCAAAACTAAATTCCGTAACATAGAGTGTTATGTTCAGTACATAAACTGGGGGGAGTTGGCCAAGAGCCACTGATCTTGAGCTCAGCAGTTTTGAGCTGTGCCAGGAAGTTTAGGCTAGACATTAGGAAAAATTCATTACAGAAAGCATGGTTCTCTACAGCGCTGGTTCTCTACATGCGCTGGAATGAGCTGCCCAGAGAGGTGGTGGAGTCACTGTCCTTGGAGGTGTTTAAAAGAAGACTGGATGTGGCACTCTGTGCCATGGTTTAGTTGATGAGGTGGTGTTAGGTCATAGGTTGGACTTGATGATGTCCCCGGTCGTTTCCAACCTAATTCTGTCATTTCATGGCTCAGGGACAGGCTGGGCATCGGTCAGCAAGTGGTGAACAATGTATTGTGCACCACTTCCTTCTCTTGTGTTTTATTCCTCTTTCTCTCTCCTTTTCATTACTACTGCTACTACTAGTACTACTATCATTAGTATTAGTATTATAGTGTATTTTGTTTCAATTACTAAACTGTTTTTATCTTAACACATAACAGAAGTGCAAGTATAGCATGGTAAGTTCTTCTCCTTCAGCAGAAACCATAGCATCTGTGTAAGTTTTCTTGCTGGATTTCAAGCTCTATTTTCAAGTTTTAAGGTTGGCAGCAGATTAGTTTTGATTATTCTTTTAAGAATTTTCAGGATGGAATGATTCGTTCTGACAGTGTAGTACAGCAGGTACTTCCTCCTGACAGCAAGTTCTGTAACAACCAGTTGCCTTCTATATGGGTCACAGCAAATCTTCCATATAGGTATCTTTTAGTACTTCGGGTGCCCAGTCATAGGTAGCAAGTCAAGGTTCTTTTGGCTTTTGATGAATACAGCACAGAAAGACATCCACTGCCTTTAGACAGTTCAGGACAAGAATAGGCAAAATGAACAAATGGAAGAGGCTAACAAAATGGTGCAGTAGGCCTGGTATACATGAAACATTAAAATAGTAATAAAAACATTAAAAATCTGTGTTTCTGAAGGACTTTGTGACATAAAAAAAACTCTGTATGGTGTCAAGCGGCCAGTGTGGCAGTATACAAAATTGCTGGCCAAAGAAAGGGTAAAGGGTCAACTCTGAGAAAGACCAGACTTTATTAAACCTGTGGCTTTGTTTGAGGTATTGTAGCTGCACTCTCCAGTTTCCCTTCTGTTAGAAATCCTGATTTATTCTTTACATCCCTTCAATCATTCACACACAGACACAAGTTCTTACACACTGAGAACCAGAACTTCCCTGTATTGATTTTTAGTGTGACTCAAAGCTTGTTCAGTGTGTCCACACAAACTAGGAAAACAGAATTAAATAACAGTCTGTAACAGCTGTGTTTCACATATACACAGAATTGTTAAATATGACAACCCTATTGATCAAAACAGAATCTTATCTGATCATTGAAAGTAACTACTGGAATCTAAAGATATTCCTAATCCAGATGTACATGTTCAGACTTTTTAGGCTTCAGTATTAAAGATGGTAAGAAAGAACACTCTAGTGTTTTTCTTTTTTCTTTAGCAGCAGATATGTAATTTTTATTCTTCTCAAAAAACATACATTGATTTTGTTCAAATTTTGTTCAAACTACTCATAAAAGAACAGCATATTCCAGCCCAAATTGTAAGAATTTGATATTGTTACAGGGGAAAATACACCTCAAATTAAAGGCTGCTAAGTAATTTGTTTGTCCCAGGAGTATTCTTACTTCAAAATGTTTGCAGGCAAGGGAATACAAATTTGCATCTGCTGTATACAGCACAGGCTTGGAAGGTTACCCATATTACTTGAAGGACTAGATAGTCAATTCTAAATCCTTGACTGTGGCTGAAGAACACCTTTGTGTTTCAAAGGAGCTGGTGGTCTCATTAAAGTGGCACCTACATTTTGGCATTTTGGATCAGGTACTTAATAGTCTTCTGTGCTGATATTTTCTGAAGCTAACTCAGCTTTTAGCAGATCTTAGGGGTGGAGATGACAGCCAAAGATTGTGGGCACAGGGGCCATTCTTATGTGTCATCAACCAGGCAGTTGCCAACACCAGAGTTACTCCACTGGCTCTGTGCTGCCAGATGCTGCTTGTTCTGGGGCACTCCTCTTGTGCCTTTAGGAAGCCATCTGCACAGGGGTGGAGCAATAAAGACATTTGCTGTAAAGGAGACATGTTGTCTCAGGCTCAGTCTTGCTCACTTGACTGTTAGACCTTTTAGACGGACCCAAAACAAATGGTGTTTATATATGACCTACCCCAGTAGGCTCCCAGTTGATGACATAGTCTCATACTTGTTATTGCGTTATAAAGTATTAAGAAGCTATTGTGCTGTCATTATTATTCAGTGCATGCCAGAAAGTGCAAATGGTGTTTTTGAAAAGTCTCCAGAAAAAGTTAATCTAGCTCTGCAGTTTAGCAGTGTAATGAATAGTCACTTTCCAGCCAGTCAGAATTCTAATTACAGTTCACTGCAAAGAGACAAATGAATTTATCTGCAGTCTCAGTTTGCAGTGCAGGCACACACATGCACATTGAAGAGCATGACGAATGATCATGAATCCATGATCCCTTCTATATTCCTTTCTCAAAGCATGGGATTTGATATCTGTTCAAAGAATAAAAGAAAGGATAAACAATCATCAGTCATTTTTAACAAGAGAAGTTCAGTAAAGGGAAGCAAACAAAATCTGTCTTCAGTTAATGCTACCCATAAAAGAAACAAATTCAAGTGTTGAGCTTTTGAGGGAAAGCAATAAGAAAAAAACAACCTTTAGGTACAAAAACCCAAACCAAAACATAGCAAAAATTCACCCTCCCCCATTAAAAAAACAAAAAACAAACCCTAAACAAAAAAAAAAAAAAAAAAAAAAAAAAAAAAACCAAAAAAAAAAAAAAAAAAAAAAAAAAAAAAAGACAACCAAAACAAAGAAAAACCCTTCCACACCTTGACTGAGTCATTTTGGAGTGGAAAACATGGAAAAATAAATAAAGGAGATAATCACTTTGCTGTATGCTCCATTTACCAGAGACCTGGACAAAATAACCTATTAGTTCGTAAACCACTGCTCGCTGTGATTGAGAAGGAAGTCCTAAAGATATCAGAATGGCCCTTGTGAGTATGGGTGGAGTGACCTCTCTGCCCAGTGTCTTCCCCATCATGAGCATTCCAGCAGTGCCTGCCTTACACCAGGCTTACTCCTCACTCGATAGCAGTCAGTGCATTCAGCCTGAAGTATTTTGACAGGTAGGAGGATAACATGGCACAAAGCCATAGTACCAGTGCTGAAGGGAGAGAGGAGAGGCTTTGCCAAAATGCACTCCCTCAAAGGTAGCTGCTTACTGTAATCACACATCATTTATTGAGTATGAAAGACAGTCTGATACAGGCAGGGTGCAATGACCTTGCAATTTATTTCACTTTTCTTTGTCACAGGCAAGACACAGCTGGGTCAGACTGAGGTTCTTACCTACTATCTGACCAATATGTGCTTTTTTCCCCCCTACCTAGCATTAGTTTTCCTTATACAGACCAATTAGGAGAAATTCCTCTTCAGAAGTTAGCAGGTCAGATAGAATGCAGGTGTTTACATTGACCCAACTCAACTGCTCACTGCTGGATCTGTGCAGAGCGCTATCCACCATGTCAGTGGTCTCCAGACACCATAGGGACCTTGCTGACCTTGCTTGTGCTTGCCCAGAGTAAAAGGTGAGACCACCAGGACTTCTCCCAGAGCAGTTCCAAATATCCCTTGTCTTCGCATAGCGCATCATGGCATTTATCAGCCTGGTCCGGGAGAAAAATAGTGTTGAGGGTTTTTTTCAGATATCATTTTGGGAACATCTTAAGGCATCAGTCTGAGTTTTTCATTATTGGAATGTACAGGCCTTAGTAAATACATCTGTGCAATATGTATTACATAGTTTTCCTGAGTTTTAACAGATTCATTTGTATTGTGAAGAAAAACATTACTACATGTAAGATATTTATACAGAGTAAGATGGAACACATATAAAAATACAAACCTTTTTAGGCAGCTCCATGTTTTAGATGCTGCTCAGTATCTGAGCTCTTATCTGAAAGTCATTTTGTTTAAATAATTAGGCTATTTTGTTGACATTATTAGGCTTGGAGTCTTGAATGTCTTAGAAATTTTCAAAATATACATTCACCTCCATTAATGGCCCAAATTCCCTTTCTGTCTTCTCATAGCATACAAACAGTGCCATACTCCCAGGAAACTTGACTGATTTCGTTGAACTCTGGACAACCAGGATAAGTATACTCTTGACGCATAAGCAGATAAGAGAATGTGGGCAAATTTTGGCAGGTGACCATCTAGTGACATGACAAAGGTGCTGCTTCCAAGCCATGTGCCATTAACCACCATGTATGCACTGCCTGTTTTAAAATCCATAGCACACTTTGCATAGATGGGACAGTTAAGAGATCTGTTCTTATAAAATAATTATGCCGTAGGTAGTAACCATGGATTTATTTTATTAATGAGTTTACTTGCAGAAAGTCATTAACTCTTAATGCACATAGCTGCTGAGAATGTGTATTCATTCAGTAGGCTCTGAGTACTCCTGTACTTTGTTCCAGCTATACTGGAATGCATTTGTTCCTGTAATTTATTTTTCTTTAGTTCTCCCAGTTAATACTCAGACAGTGCTCACTATTATTTTCCCAGGAAAACAATGCATTATTTCATTTTGGCTGAACAGATTTTCTCCATTTGTTACCCTTTTCTCATTGTGTTTTATAGAGCATTGGTATGTTTTACAGGTGCTTACCTGATCTCTTGCTTTGAGGTCAAAAAATTTCATAGTGTAAAATGCAGACCAAGATTTTTCCCTCATAAATTAAATGTAAGCAAAATATTCAACTCTGTAGTACTTTTACAAATCAAAGAGTAGGAGAGTGGATTTAGGACTCTCTCTGATTAAAAAAAAATACTATAGAGAGTACTAAGGGTTTTGGATACAGCTGCAGAAGGTAAAGGCAAACAAGGTAAGAAAAATGTTATGTATGCCCCCAGTTTTTGCAACTTTTACTCCCAGGCACTTGGGAGGCTTTTAAACAATAACACCATATGATGGTTTTGCAAGAGTAAAAGGAGACAATCTTCAATACTAATAGAGTCTTCCAAGCACTTCTGAACTCCCCACTGAGCTGAGATCCAGCCAGTTTAAGAAAGGGCGCTCACAGATATGACATAGTGGAAGTGGCAGAACTCAGCCTATAGGTTCCTCCACAGTTCTTTCTGTATTTCATAACACTTAAAATCATGCAAGGAGATATCATGCTCAAGGAGCTGGAAAAACAAATTCAAATTGATGTAAGAATATGGCTGGGAAAAATCAGCTCATGAAAACCAAGTCTGACATTAGTTTTTGTACTTCCTATTATTCTGGGAATTATAATGTAACGCTTTTCACCATAGCCTTTAGACCATCAATTAAGGAAGCCTTTGAGATTTTTACTATTTGCATATCATAAAATAGTGTTAGGTTATCTACTTTCCCACAGTGCCCCATGAGAAAATGATGGAGCTGATCTCCAAACTGAACTTTAACACCAACAAACAAAATCCTAATTCATAGGAGCTGCTGGTGTGAATGCCCTGAAGTACAGTCCATGCCGACTCAAAGTGCTTCTTAGAGAAAAACTCACCAAAAATTCAATTTCCATCTGCTTTCTGGTGAACCAGCTTATTAGTTTCATCTGTGAAGCCTTATACTCCTCTACTTCTATTGATCTCAGTTTCAGATCATACACCAATAGACTTTCTGGAATGTATGCTGTAAAGGCTGAGGAGAATCTTTTTCCAGCACCAAATCTGGCTAACAGCTCTGAAACAAATGGGAGTCCCTGCATATATATGGAATTCCTGTGAATTTTTTAATCACAGAAATACCTTTTTTTTTTTTTTTTTTCTCTTACATTTGTCCTCTTCAAGGATCTACATTCCTTCTTTCAGGTACTATTGGAGTTTCCTGTTGCCTCAGCTCAGTTTTCTAGTCTACAGAAAAGAAAAGTACCTTGCATAACTCCCAATATTTTGTGGATATTTCTCAGATTCCACACTGAAATGGATGGTCACCACGTAAACAAATGGTCAGTTAACAGCAGTAACTGGAAATCAACATAGTTCTTCCATCTATACCAGAAAATGTCACATTGCAAGACACTGTATGCACATTAAACTCTCTATTCTTCCCTTTTTACAGGGTAAAGGGGTTTTTGCTATCAGGCATTCAGAAATTCAACAGGCTTTTCAACTTTTCAAATTCTTTTTCTTGTAAATAGATTATAAGATTAAACACAAAGGTCAAAACCTAATGAGTTATATTACAAATAGCTCAGTGTTTGACATTCCCTCATTATGCATAAACTTTTTTTTAGTTCTTTTTCATTTTAATAATGATTTATAAACTGGAACTTCACAATCCGTCTGCTAGCCTTGGCATCCATTCAAGAACAGCACATAAATGGAGAGCAGTCCAGCTGCAGCAGAGGATGTTACTGGTTCTTACAGCTGGTCCCAAACCTGACAATGGCAATAGCTGAAGGAAAATGTAGATACAGCAACTGTTTCTGAAACACAGGAAGAAAGGGGGAAAATAATCACAAATGTTGAAAATTGATTGCGAAAACTTTGCAAAAATTTGTATTATTGAAATCCAAATTTAGTATGACTAAACAGTTTGGATAAATCATGGATGGTCCTCACTTCAACATCATGGAGTTTAGAAAGTTATTAATCTATTCTCCAGGCATATTTCATTAATTTTACAAACCATTTTGTTTTGTAGAGTTATTTCTTGCCTTCATGATTACATGGGCATAAGAACCTTCAAAGAAACAGGCTGGATTTTTCACTAGAATTTTTTTTCCAATACAGCAGATTCCCATAAGAAGTACCTGGGTGGGAGGTCAGCCATCACTTGTGGCGTGGCTTTCAGTCATTCTACCGGCATCAGATCCACCCTAAAAGAGTGGAGAAGCTAATCTGATGTCCAGAGGAAACAAGAAGCAGCTGCCAAAGAAGTGAGGGAGGGAATGATCTGCTTGGACACAACACTGGATAATTATTGTGTCCTTACATGACATGTCCAGACCACAACATAAATTCAATCAGAGTAGGGAAAAATGGACTGGGAATGCATTAAGATGATTATCAACAATTACCAGCACAATTTCTGGGCTTATTTCATTTCCATATTCTTCAGTGAAAAGACACTGTACTTCCGATGGCTCTTCTATAGCAAGTAATTTCATTGAGCTCTCTTTGCACCATCATCTGTGCCGATAACAGAGAAAATAAGAGCAAAGGAAAGACAGAAGCTAGAAAACAACAATTCTCAAAAAATAGCGTGTAAAACAGCATAAGGAGTAAAAGGAAAACAAACTGCAAATTTAACAGAGCAAAATGTTGGAAGGCAGGCCTGTGTTGTCCAGGTGCTGTTAAGTACTTTTTCTTCTACCTTTATATTGTCATATCAGTTTGCTTCAATAATCAGAAGGAGAAACAAAACATTGTAAGTTTTAAAAATCGACTTGTGCACAATATAAGGCAGAGCAATGAAACAGAAGTTTCTTGAGGTCCATTCCAACTCCATCTCCTATGATCCCATGATAAGGCAGAAAGGTATCACAAACAGATACCTAACTGACAAAAGTAACTGATCATGTTGAACAAATGTGAGAGACAAGACCATTTTAAAAAGAATTCTTAAGAAAATACTGTACAGGATTTATACTGTGACAGAATGATCTAAGTGATTTTGTTTTATGTTTCAGGATTACTGTTTGCTTCATGTGAACTGAAACACTTGTTTCTGTTGGATGCTTCCCTTTGAAAAAAATCCCCTGTGGCTTCTTTGTTAGATATAAATAAAATAGAAAAAAATATGTGAAGTGTGGATGAAGGAGGAAAAACAACAGATCCAGACTCCCTGGTACCATTCAGTGGCAGCAGCTGCCAAACATAACAAGTAAGTTTTACAACAAGCATTATTGAATAGTCACCTTTCTCATGAAAACTCTGAGGCAAGAAAAAACGATAGTTTAATTCTGTGTGTCTTGATAAGCACTTTCCAACAAACCATAAAATGTGGTTATCTCCAATGCAATGAGAGAAATCAGTGCTTGCTCCTGCATTTACAGCTACAGTCTAAAACAGGGCATACCCTGCAGAAGTTTTGTAGGTCTTGTACTTACAGAAGGTACCTTGCCACTTAGAATGAAGAAAGTGACCCAATCTGCTCCCTATTCTAAGGTCACATATAAATAGACCACTCCTGAAAAACATTACTCAAAATACTGTATAGTGTCCCGTGAAAGAGTTGGTTCACACATCATCAACACTGCAAATATTAAAAAGTTTTCTTATTATCTGCCCAAATCTTTCCCATATGCAAATAAGACTTAACTTCTTGCCACATTATGAGGGAAATGAAGGATGGTTCACCATCACTTTTCTTTACACCATTCTTTAAAATTTCTCATATATTATATTAGTTATCATGTCCTTCATTGCTTCCTCAGCTTTTCCTCAGAGATTATGTTATTTAATTTTTTAATCCTTCTTGTTGCTTTCCCCTGAAGTACTTCTAGCTAGTCTACATCTTTATTGCTGTTCTCTGCAGACACAAGATATTCTTGGCCTGGGGCCTAAACGTTAAAGTAAAAAGAAGTTCTATTTCTAATGCCTTATGTAAAATGCTGCTGTAAATAACCCCATAATGAAAATTACCTATTTTGCAGATGATATTTCAGGTTTTTATTGGTTAGTTCTTGTTTTGCATTTGTGTGATTCATATTTTCTTCCCGATTGATACCATTTTTTTTAAATTCTAACAAACAATTTTCAAGTTCTTTCGAGAATTTAATCCTTTTTCAGTCTTTCACTTATTTGTAGAATAAGTGCAAAGTTATTATGCCTGAATCTGTTTCATCAACTAAATCGCATTTGAAGGATTGACCCAGACCTGTGCAATCAGCTCTATATTATCTTTGCATTTTGGCTGTGAAGCATTGAGTATTCATCTTTGATATGGCTTGTTGACTCCCTGTTGTGGTGGATGGATGAGACAACAACTTCCCTTCAGTTTCAGATAGCTTCTCTGGGAAACCGATATCTCTCTGAAAATGCATATTACAGTAATTACTCAAAGCTATCATGGGAAATGGTTTTTCTAAAGACAAAAACTACTTACGGTTTTGGTTCCAGTAATGTGTAATGTCTTTGATACAGTAGATTTGTATTTCTCAATATTGCAAGCTTTTTTCTTACCCCTTTTTTCATTCATATATTCCTCATCTTCTTCAATGGACAATGCCAGAAGTATTTTTTACCTGTCTAAGGGGTGCACAGGTTTTATTATGCTCTTCTGTACTATATCTTTGTGACTTTTGTTACCCAATTTGTAAAGAAAGACAAAGGCTCCAGTCACATTACTTTCACAGTAAGTTTTGGTGCATGTTGTTCTCTGCCAGGGTAGCTACTTGACCATTGTAGAGAAGTGGTAATCCCTGTATAGTTGAGGTTGGAATTTGCCACCAGAGGGAGTCTACCTAGCTCCACATGTAGCACAAAATATGCTCTGATCTCACAATTTCAGACCATAGCTTTTACAAGAAAGTCTGAGAATACAAAATATAATAACATGAGTGGCAACTTTGAAGTGTGTTCTGAACATAAACTGTTTCCAAGCATAGTTTAAACACCTCTGTTAGAAAAGGAAGTTGGCGTATCTTACATTACTGAATTAATGAAGTAACCTGCTGCTTATGCCAACTTTAACATAAATGTCTGATAAAAATGAAAGCCAACACATTGTTTTCTTTGAGAAAAAATAATATAAAATCCTTTGACTGAGACCAATAAATTTTTCCAGAAGTAACATGCTCATCTAAAATAATAGGTTCTGTGTCAACATACAGACTTAGTAAAAAGAAATATATTGTGAGTAATAGCTTAGAGCTGTTACAAGAGAACAAAAAGCTCACTAGTCCAAAAAAGCATTTGCTCCATTTTTATATATTCTGGTTAAAATACAGTATGGGAATCTCCTAATGCTGATGGTTTATATTCAGGATCTTTTAAGAGAAAATTTGAAATAACATTTGAAATGCTTTGAAATAACATTTGTTCTCTAAACCAGAAAATCCACAATACATTCTCATCATCCTGAAGTAATAATTATTGGTCCATTAACGTTTTGCATTTGATTTTATTTGAGTATTCTAATACTTGAATTTAATAAGCAGTACAATGTCAGGATTTAAGTATTCTACCTATAAGAACATCAAAGATGATTATTATTTCTTCTGTTTTACAAGGCTTAAGTAAAAATGAATAAGACCCAAAAAAAATATTGAAGGAATTTATCCCATGTAATATTCAAACAGGTTACCCTAATAATGACCTTAGCTCAGCATACATAAGTTTTTTAGATCATATCAAAAGATGTATTACTTACTTTTTCATTCCATCTTGAATCCTACAGTGCATATGAAAAAACTAAGCAAATAATCACGTCTTTATATGCCGCCCTATGTTCCCATTGGCAAATTTCAAGGCACCTCCTTGAATGCTCTAGCTGTATCCTCAGTATGCCATAAATACAGGAGAGGATTCACAGCACCTCAAGATACACCACCCGCCCCAATCCACAGCCACTCATCTGTGTCCAGTGAGAAGGCAGAAGGGGCCCTGCTACACCATTTCTTGGAGCCTGGACAATGGAGAGTGCTGAGCAAGGGTAGGATCCAGTTCTTTGAAAGATGCTCAGCCATCCTCTTCTTTTCTCCATGAGCAGTCAGTGACTGGACCTGACAACCTGTATCAAGTTGCACAGCATTGCAAACACCTGTCTTCATAGGTTCCTGCTGCCTAAACACCTGCACAAAAGCACTGGTGCCAGGAGTGCATTTGCACTTCTTCCAGTCCTCCCAGTCAACACCACTTCTCCAGACACTGTTGTCTCTTGACAAGCCCTAATACAGCAGCAGCTTGCTCCCAGAGAAGTATGTGCCAGCATAGCTTTTTCAGCCCGTCCTTGATGAACAGGCACATTGAAATCACTCAGGAACACGGACTGGCTGGGTGAAATGCTGAGGCACATATCAGTATCACAAAATGAAGTAATACTAGCTACCCGATGTAATACCCCTGCTAACATACTGTCAGGGACATCAGTGATGGTGAGGACCACACAGAGTTCTGAAGTGTTGTCCTGGACAACCCACCCACAGCAACCCGCACCCTCTCCTGACGGGGCAGACCACATCCTGTAGCTGCACGGACTGTGCTTCATCCTCTTCTGCTCCATGTAACCAAGCTCTGCTTTCTGGGAAGGAGATGGGACATCTCTTCTTTTCCAGACAGCATAGAGAAGGCTTCTACTTACTCTGGTTGTGGCTCTTGCTGCACTGAGAGGCCCAGCTGGAATTTTAACTTGATGGAGGCAGGCACCTTCCCAGCCGGTGCCTGTTGTTAGCATGGCAGTACGTAGTTTTATGAAGTCTCTGGACTGTTTAGGTAAAAGTCAAAGACACTAAAGCCCAATCCACACAGGTGTGCATGTCCAATTCTTTTGATCTCACTAGAAAACAGGTACTTGGAGGATCTTGGGTGTGTGAGGTAATTTTTAGATAACTTAAACCATGAAAACAGTGTCACTGCATGTCTATGCAAATCAGAGTTGTATGCATTTTCTTTCTGAGTATGCTGCTGACAAAACTTGGCCAAATGTAGGATCAGAGCAACAGACACAACAAGCAAAACTATGATCTTATCCCAAAAACTAAAAAAATTGTTGTGCCACATAATAAAATTAATATAGGGTAAATCTTCCAAATGTCAACAACCAGATCATTTGTATTTTAAAACTTGAAGACTAATTAACCTCATAAATATTTAAATTGGTTTTGCTGGGGGTGACACTACACCATATGAATGTCTAAGCCTTTCTAAAAGTTTCAACTACTACGTCTAGATCCAGATTTTAGTACTGAGCCAAATTTATTTAATTTTTAAAGATCTAAAGGTATTGCTACTGAACAATAGTTCAGTCACTAGGTATAACATAATAAATACTCTAAACATGAATCTTGATTCTTAACATTTGTTCCAAGACCATCAAGTTTTCTTCACCTCTACTCACATGTGTTATTCATTACTTATTTGCCATACAAGAACTCTTTAGTACTTTTAGTACTGCGTGTCTGTCACTAAGTACAAGTGGGAGCTGTTTTCAGACCACGTGAGACAAAATCAGCCAGGCTTTTCAGAGTGCAAACCCAGGTGGATCCTGCCTGGACTGCCAAAATTGCTTCTGACCATGCCTCTCAGCTAGCTGGTTCAGCCAGTAATAACCTCCCACAAGACAGGGCAACAAAAAACAGAGTGGAAGCAAATCCTCTGCTAACACAGAGGGTCCTGGGTCAGACTTAAGCTGAGCCAGGTGACACATTTGCACAGAGCAGGTACTGCTTCCAACACATGCCTTTAACTACTGGTGCCACCAAGCGATTCCCAGCATGTGGATCTTGTTTGTTTGACTGTTCATCCAATGCCTTCCAACAGTGACCACTCCTACTGGCACAGCAGACAGGTCCACTGAGGCAAGGGGCCAAAGACAGCTCCCAGGGGAGCAGCTGGGAAAACACCTTTGTAACACCACAGATCTCAACATCTCTTGAAAAAAAAAGACTTCAAAACAGCATATATTTTGAAGAAACTCAGTCGATCTAAGATGAGGTAGGCGGGTATGTTCCTTGGAAGAAAGTAATCAAAATACTTCAAGGATTTCAAATACATTGAAATAATTAATTCCATGGACTGGTTACGTTTGTTATTCTGGATAAATCAGTGTGTCAGCTGTTTCTAATCTATACTCCTAGAATCAGGCAGGAAGTGGGAGGCTTCTCTTCCTTCTTCCATTTTAATCTGTAGAACTGCAAAAAAAAGGAGGAAGTGAAACATCAGTCCACTATCTTTATGTTATTGTGCCAGTACACTTCCAGTACAGGAAGAGAACTCAGAGATCTCCAGGACAAACTTTTTTTATTTTAGCTAAGCACTTCTATTTTCCTCAAATATTTATGTTTGTTTCTCTTTTGGCTGATAGATTAGATATAGATATAGATATAGATATAGATATAGATATAGATATAGATATAGATAGGGAGATGGAGACAGAGAAAGAGAGAGTATATACACAATGATAGATAGATACACACTGATAGACATAATTGTATTTTGTGTACCAAAAGAATATATATAGATATTTAGAGAGTGGATATATTTAGAGTGTACATACACATATATACATACAAAAATGGGAATATATATAGCGTCTATACACCACAAATATAGACTATACACTATATATAAGTACTTTACCTACATACAGTATTTACCTCCCCACCCTTTCACTCTCTATGTATTGATTTATAGTGGCTTTTTCCATGTAGATATGCATATTTTTAAAAAGATTTGAAGATCAAAGCTAAAAGAGCTAAAATGTAGCTTGTGTCAAAACAGACATCTACCTTAGATACCCAAGGTAAGGATCACAGGTAAGGTAAGACTTTCTGTAAGTTTGCTGTATGGTCAATAGAAAGAGATGGAAGAGATAGTGGGGGTGATCTGGACTAAACTGGAATTCCTCTTTGAAGGTGTTTATCTCCTAGCTGAATAGGGAACATAAAAATAAGGATTCTTACACTACATGAAATTCAATATCATGCTTAAAAATAAGGAAGCAAAAGCTCTTTACCATCTGTCTTTTTCTGAAAGGGAAAATATACCTAGGATAGAATGAGCTTCCTTATGTTGGTGCTGAGTTTTTTAAGGAAGACTGGTTAGTTGGAGTTAAAATAGTCCCACTATGTGCTTCTCTGGAAAACTCAGGCTGAATTTTATTAGTATCACTTTCAGTTTATACAAAAATTATTCCTAAGCAGATTCAGTGATTTCATTAATTAATTTAATGGCTTAATCATATTTGTAACCAATATTATTGAAATGAGATGCTTGATGCCCTGTTTTTTGATATATGCAACACTAGATTAATCAAAGCAAATAAAATATATAGTAGGATACAATGTAAAAAGCCACATGCAGTTCTCTGTAGCTAAACTTGTAGTTTATGCAGGTCAAGAATTTGTAGTTTATGCAGGTCAAAAAAAAATCCCTTCTAAGATACTGATTTCAATGGTTTGTGACTAAATTTCCCATCTCTTTATCAATGGATTTCTCACTATCTTATGACTGCATCCTTCTCTAAGCACTTGAGTTCTTGAAGATGTCTTCTTATGAAAAAAGCTGAAAATGTGTTTATTAACTTATTTAGACACTATGTTGATTGCTTTCTCAACACTCTTGAGAGATTAATCTTTTTTTTTCTGAATCTGTCTTTAGCATCTGTTATCATTTGAAGTACAAGCTTGAAAGAAATAGATCTTTCAAAGCTCAAATTTACACCTCCGGAGGATAAAATTAGCCAGAGCATGGTGAAATAAAATCTGTCAAAGGAGAATTATGTTGCAAAGCCAGATTCTTGCTTGACATGTCTGAAAATATCTTAAAGTAAAGCAAATATGTGTATTAGATACTATATCAGGTCTAGTGGCAGCAGTGCCAGACTCTCTTGCATTGCTGTTCAGTGGATGTTTGCAAGCTTTCCTGTTCCTTATTGGGAAAGCCATAATCAACATTACATTGATAAACTAATTGTTATAACAGCCAGAGACAGTGCTATTTGGTGGAAATCAATTATGTTAGAAGTTTTCCATTTTTCCTACTTATCTTTTGCCTGGTCTGGCTATAATGCAGACAGATGCCCCAAGTCAGTTTACAGCAAAATTGTAAATGATGCAAATTACAGCTGCATTTGGGCTGTGAAACTTTGAAATAAAGCAAATTCTGGTTCATGCATATCCACTGTGCAATTTTCAATGAAAAATTGCTTTCATATGCCTTTATCTTGTATGTCCACAAAGTGGAACAAAAAAACCTTCCATGGACTGGAGGCTGTACTTTGAAAAAAAATGACTGGACATACTTGAAACAAACTTTTCTGGTGCCTAGCTCTCATAATCAATGCAATGCAAATGCTTTGAGAGATATATGTCAGTTGGAGTGTATTTTTTGTTTTCTTTAATTTTAGGGCTCTGGTTCTTTTAAAGCAGCAGCAGACATGTACCAGTGTGTCTGGAGTGGAGTGAAGAAATTTTTTCTCAGGCTAATTTTGGCCTGAGTATTATTAATAGTATTTTGTCTCAGGTTAATTCTACAGTCACTTTATAATTTTTATTATGATAAATACTATAATCAGCCAGAAAGCTACATTTAAGATTAAGGTTCATTAACTTAGCGAGTTTATAATTTAGGATATGTGCATATGTTTTGCAAAATGAGATTTTCTCACCTAATCACAGTTGTTCTAAAGTCAAGCATCTACCTAAGTATAAGCATTCTCTCTTGGCAATGGAAATAGGCTCTCATAAGTCAATCATTCCTAGTGTAAGAGTTAAAGATTGATAAGGTGCCCAAGAAATTATCTATTTTTTTTATTGTCTCCTCCCATAGCCCAAACTAAGATGAATAGATTACTGCCTTTTAGCCAGCTAACGTTATGGGGTGTAAACTGAACCCAAAATGCACATGAAAAACCTAAGGGAAAACTGAAGTGCAGGATTTTGGAATGAAGTATTGGGTATGTATATTCTTAAAATTCCAACAGTGGTTTCAGAGAGCAGATTTCCATTCTCTTACTTTTTGCTTTAAAATCTAGGTGAATTACTTCAAATCAACTGCACTCAGCAAGCTGAGAGGGACAAACTATTTAAAAGCACTAAACACCTACATAAGATCAAACACAGCACCTCCCTCATTTGGTACAAGGGCAATTGCAGCGAGAGAACAGCTGCAAGCCAAAAAGCTGGTCTTCACAATCTCTTTGAAGAACCTCTTGGCAACTCCCTAGCAAGGACTTCAAAGTCATGAGAACATACAAAATACATTGTGTCCAGTGTCTGGAATATAAATACCAAATATTGTTCTTTATCTACCCCAAAGGACCAGTTGCAATGTCACCCTTTCCTTCTCTACACATTTTATAAATTAATGAATTAACTAGCACTATAGTTTAACGTTTTGAGAATGCAATTCTTTTGGAAAAATACTGTGATCAGTAAAACTTGCATATGTTCCTATGGTAACAACTGAAAAGTCTCAGTCACCTTGTGATAGATCAAGGCCCCCCATTACTGCAATCCCACAGCACAGGAGTAGGCTGGTGTCTATGATTATCACAGCCTCTGCTGTGTGCCAAGCAGGCAGGGAAATAAGATTCTTTCCCACAGGCTGCAGACTTGACAGAAAAATACAGCTCTCCCGAGGTTTATAGTGGTGAACTGGAGAGGTTATTACACCAGCTTTTGCTGCATACCATTTTCATTTTCTTCCATGCTACCACCTTCTCTACCCTTAGACTTCTGCCATGATTCTCCATAAAATAAAATATATGGAAAAAGATTCCACTTCATACACATTCTCCCCTACTCCCTCTTCAAATCTTCTATACTAAGATTAACTCAGGATTTGTTAATTTGTTTTTAAAGGATGCTCTGAAAGAGAAAGACAGTATAGATTTTCTTCATCTACCAAGTGACAACATAAAACTATTTTGAACTCTCATCTTAATAACTCCTACCGTAGATGAAGATACTACTGCTGGCTGATAGGCATACAATGAGATGTAGATCTGGTTACAGGAATTTTTTTACAAAGTACATGCTTACAGGATTTTTAAAAATTCTTCTAAAATGCACACTTGGAAATAAATTGTTTGTTTGTTTGTTGTTGTTTTTTTTGCTTTGATTTGTTTTTTTTCCCCTGAAACTGTTTTCATTATTGTTCTGACCCTAAAGTTCTCAATAGATTAAATTTTTCCTGGACAAATTAGATTAAATTCAATGTCAATGTTACATTCGTCACTGGTGAAGCAGTGATGGTAACAGTTAGGAGGCACTGAGCATTTTGTTATGCAGTTCCAGAAATTATCTGCAGAAAAAAGAAGTTCACCTCTGATCCTGTCTCCCATCTGAGGAAAAGAAAATGATCCACAGTTTAGGAAACATGGAATCCATTACAGAAAAATTCCAAAGATCAAGAAAAATTGCATAGATCAAGGCCTCTCTTACATGAAACCTTTTCTCTAACTGGAGCAATTTTCCAACGGTAACTTCTGATGTGCCACAGAGGGATAGCACCAACTGATACTGTGCGCTGACTTGTCTCTAACACTGTACTGAAGGTCTAGTCTCCGTTCCTCACTGTTCTCTTTCTCTTGTGTCATCCAGTCTTAGATGAAAGAATTAAGACAATTCACAACACTAATAGCAACAGATAACTCTAAAAAAGGAGTTAAAGAACATTTCACTGAAATTAATTAATACAAATATAATTTGGACAACAGCTAAGATTTCATATGAATACTTGAATAGATTGATAATTTCTAATGTTCTTATCTCTAACTGAAAGTCCTAGCAAGTCAGAGAATAGTAAAAAATGTATGTTGATTTTAGTGATTTGACATTAAAAAATCCTGTAATAATTTATCCCTGATAAAATGAACTAAAATCAATTAATAAAATGCTGCAAATGATCATCCTTTACATGGGACAAGTTGCACAGCTTACATAATTTTGTTACGTTCTCTGAATGCAGGAAAGCAGGTCAAGACAGTTATAGACAGTTTATAGTTACAGAAAGGTATGAAATTGACTTAGTCATGGACCATAGGCTTGAAATTACATGACACAAAAATTTTACTGGGTTGTAATTGAACAAATGAAATTAGGTCCGGGAGATGAGGTTAACTCAGTTGGTGAGAGCATGGTACTAGTAACACCAGGGTTCCATATAGGCCATTTACTTAGGAGATAGACTTGATGATCCTTGTGGGTTCCTTCCAACACAGAATATGTTGTGAATCTGCAGTGAAATAATTACTTGGCACATAGGAACCCTTAGTTCCTTTTAATATGATTAAGACTATTCTTCTCTCTGTGGATAAAAGCAGATGGTTGAAGAAGCATTAGCTTCAGGCAAGTGCATATGATGCTTTTTCCAAGTATTTTCCCACCACTGTCCATTCTGGGTCTTCTCAGATATGTCTTCTGTTTTGGAACAGGATTTCTCAGATTTGCCACCTGCTAACTACATCCTGATATTCATTTCCAGCATGACTTCTGTACCGGAACACAGCCCATGAGATTTGACAGACAGTCATCAGGGAGCAAGTGTCTGAAGCCCAAACCAAATCAGGGTATGTCAGTGTCTTTCATCAAATTGCAATTACCTGGATTATCTAAGATTAGCAGCGTAAAATAAAACCAAAGCTTTGCTGGAAGACATTCTCTCTCTTGTAAAACATAAACTGTGGAGGAAAATCCAAATAGCAGGTCAGTGTATATCACAGTAACTAAAGTTTCTTGCTTAGTTTTCACCTGCTCTTGTGCTTATGAAGATGGAAAAAGGTACTTCTACATCATTTTACTATTGTAACAGGGTAAATGTACCCAGCTAATGCTAGTAGAACTCTATATTTAAGTGTACTGGAATATTAGATGAACTAGGGAACAGAAATTTCCATTCCATTATTTGTTAGAGGGCAGGGCTTGCCACTACTCCAAAGGCAAATGAAATATCTAACTGATAAAAGAACAGGTTTCTTTCACATATACTAAAAATATTTTTCTGTAATAAATGAGAACACTGATCGGCAAACAAAGACAGCAGAAAAACTTTTTTTTAATAATATATGCAGTTAAATTCTCAGATGGAAAGATGACAAGTATTTCACAAAAGAACAGTCGTCATGATCAGTGTAAAGTTATTTGTTTGAAAGGATGAGTGGGCACATGAACCAAATGCACAGATTTGGTAAATACTTGTGTTTTGTAATTTTTCTTAAGAAGGTTGACTCACTGAATGTCTTTACTGCTGTGTGCAAGAGCAGTCACTACACAACAACACAATGCTCCTTTTAAAATATTTTACAAATGGGAAAAATAAAATCTAAAAAATGCATTTCCTCTAATTCTAAGTACTCTGGTGCTTGTTGTCCCCTCCCCGTACTTAGCCATTTTTTTGCAATATCTCTTAGTGAGGAAATAATCCTTCAGTATTTTTAAACATTTATCTTTTATGATTCTTTCATAAGAAAGATAATGAAAAGTTACATGTTAATCTATTATAGAGTAGGTACAAAATTGGTTAGAAAACAAAGTCAAAAGCTATTTCTCAATGATTACAATTTTTATGAAGGATTAATTGAATGAAAGATGAATGAAGTGGTCTACCACGGGCCTGATATGATTTAATATTCTCACCAGTAATAGAAAGGGAAAAATGCATACTGTATTTGTAAGTAATACCAAACAGCTGCAGCTGAGCAAAAAACTTCAAAATCATCAAAGCAAATTGGAGTAAATATTGGTAAAAAGAAAGACAAAATAAATAGGGAGGGATTTTATCCAGTCTAACTAAATCACAGATTGAAAAGGAAGCTAATTTCTCTCCTGAATACAGTCACAAAGTGAACAAGCCCAGTGTCATGCTGCTGCAAAATCATACTTCATATGAGGATGTTTAACTGGTAGGACAGTGATGGAACTTCTTGTCTGATCCCAGAGAGCAAAACATTAAAGCAGTTTGTCTGCAGAGGTTTTGGGGTCTTCATCACTGCAATTGTTGAAGAAAAGGTTAGATAAACATTTTCTGGCAAACAGACTAGATAATCTCTTGTGGTTCCTGTAGTTCCAAAGCACACGGACTGACCTTGAGCTTCTATAATTCACTATCAGTCTCTCTTACAAAACAGCTACTTCTAAGTCATGAGTCATGATTTTTCTTTCAGTTTCATTGATATTTCAGTTACTAGAATAACATGGTATTACAGTGGCTATTGCACTAGTACAATCCTAAAATAGAGTCAGTGAAGTAAGACTCTCTGAAAACCTAATATATTTGACTGTAAACCTTGATTCGCATTGCTTACAGCGTATCCATCTTTATTTTGCATCTAATTTAATAATTTTTTGGCAGATGGGCAGAAGGTATTAAATAGTATATGACCTAAACCCAGATAATTTCTTGTAACTCTTTCAAGGCTTCAGCACCTCTGTGACCTGAACTAGGGAAAGGACATAGAGCCCTAATACTGTTGTACTGTTCATTATAAAAGTAATTTAAAAATCAACAAGATTGTACTCCTAGAGAAACCTGTTTCTGCATGAACAACGGAAGCTTTTTATTGTGTAACAGCTCCCAAGAGTGTTTATGTAGAACATATTTTTGATTTCCATATCTTCTCTTAAGTGCTGGACTACAAAGGCTTGCAGAACCCACAGATGCTGTGGGCAGAAGCAGAAGTGGTGAGGTGACAGTTGAATGCAGCAGATGTATTTATGCAGAGGAACTACTGGCTGGTGGGCCAAACCCAGAAATTATCATTTTTGGAGGATTCTCAATGGCTCCCAAGGCTAATCAAGAAAGTATGGGACCTGACAAGGGCTGATAAAGGGAAAGGAAGTGACACAGTAGAGAAGGAATGAAATAAAAGCCAACTCCTAAAAAAGGATGGGTGTAAGGCTAGTACTGTGATACTGGGGCTTCCTGCCTAGGTTACAAAACTGTTGAAATGTCAGGTATTCAAGCAAAACTCCCCAAATCCTAGTGGTCTCAGTTAGAGAATCCAAATCAGTAAACACTTTAGGTTTAAATTTTTCCGCCTCTGTTTAGTTCCTGTGTAATGGGCATCATGCCCCAAAGAAAAAGTTCATCAGTTCCTGTGAAACACTTCAATTTGTGTTTCACAGGCACTGATGAGAGAAATGCATGTGAGAAGATGAATCTTTTTGTCTTCAGAATAGGCTTGAGACTGCATATAGTAAACTAAGTATGGAGCTGTTAGGAAACAAGGGAAAACAGTGTAACTGCATAGTAAATGCTCCTTGGGAAGAGGGCTATTGTAGAACATTATCATGTAACCAGGTAATTAAAGCAGGCACATGGCATATTCACAAGTTCCACATGTAAACTTAGCTTTGGTATTTCTTCTTCTACTGTTCACGTTCTTGGCTTTGCAGTTTAATTCATATCCATCTCACACAGCATTACAGAGATGGATTTATTGGGTGCAACGGAAGGGGTGGCTGCACTTTCCATTAGGATACATGGGTAGCTTCCACTTCTCTGTCTTAGATTTTGACCTAGTAGCATGAGGCAGAGTTGACAGCTCTTATGTATTTGTTAAATAACACACATATTAATACTCATGCTAACAGGGACAAGACTTGGCTTTAAACTGGGGTTTTGGCTTTTTCAGTAGCACATCACGTCTCATATGTGATTAGCTTTTTGCGGTCACTCTAAATTTTCCTGCAGCATTAGTGGTTCCTCAATTTATTTCCTTGATTGCTTTTCTCTGATTTAGGTTATTTTTCCACACAGAATTATTAATCCAGTTTTTCAACCTTGAATCTCAATTAATTCAAAATCCAGGTCCTATAGAAATCTTTGGATTTTTTCTTGACCCGTCTGACACACACAAAAAATACCTATAATAGATTTCTCTGACCACAGATCTCTTTAGCGTGACTATAATTACAATGTTACTTTGAATCAGAGAAGGTAAACTTCTCACACAGCTTTCTTAACGAATGACAACAACCAACTAAGCCAACTCAGAGAGGGAATTCTGCCCCTTTACTAGGGAAGGGTGAGGGGTTGAGAATGGAGATGGGGAAGGGGCTGTGGCAGGGGCCGGGGCTGTGGGAGGGCTGGGAAGGGGTTCGGGAAGGGGCAGGGGCTGTGNGAAGATGGCCGCGGAGCGGGAGCCGCCGCCGCTGGGGGAGACGCGGCCCGCCGACCTCGAGGAGCTGGAGGACGGCGAGGATCTCTTCACCAGCACCGTGTCCACCCTGGAGGTGAGGGGAGCCCGCCCGCCGCCGCAGGCACCGCGCCCTGTGACCGGCCCTGTGTCCGCTAGGCCCTCCTCTCTGGTCCCCTCACCTCCCTGTCAGGCCGCCGGTACTTTGCTCCTGCCCGGGTCCCCCTCGCTCCTGCCCTGGTCCCCGCTCCGCCGCAGCCCGTGCCGACCCGGCCTCCGGCTGCGGCCCCAACGCCCGCCTCTGCTTCGGCTCGTCGGTGCTTCCCTCACGGCAGGCAGGGGGCTTCTGGTGCCAGGAGAAACACACTACTCTTTTCTCCGAGTAGCGTTGTTTTCCTTTTCCTTACCCTCTTCTTGTGCCTGGGAAATATTCCCATCTTTCCAGTTTCGCTCGGGGCTGTGTGTGTGTGTGTGTGTGTGTGTGTCTGTGTGTGTGTGACACCGCCTTAGACTTTGAGTGGACTAATAACGACCCATTTTCTTTGTTTGGCCTCTTTCCGAGGCTTCACCCCATTCTAGTTTGCAAATCTTCCATAAACTTATTTCTCTCTGAGGTTTCTTCCAAAAGAACTGACGCAGTGCTGGGCTGCGGCGGCTGCTGGGACCTGCTGGAAAAGAAGCACGAGGAGACATGAGAAATGCTTATGTGTTCATTCGTTATAGTGGAAGCCTTTCTTGGCAAGTTGTTGTGGTCACGTTCCACCTATGTGTTTTGCCAGTATCTTCTGGAAGAACATTGTTCTTCCTGTACACAGATGCCCATTTAAGAAGAAAATTGCTCTGTTCCTCTTTTCCTGAAGAGTGTTCTGTCCCTGACCTTTACAGAAATAGGGTCGGTGCGTGTTTCTTTGTTTTTCCTCTGGCTGTTGCCTGTCCTTAACAAAAACCCTGCAGCGTACAAAGGGGCTTTTAAACGTATTTTAAAGTCACTTGCTTTTTCTTAAGCTGCTTTCTTTTTTTCTTTCTTTTTATAGATGCATTATCTGTTCACTGGTAGGAAAAGATCTGTGGAAAAAATGCTCTGAAGGAATAAGAAATGATGTGAACCTGCAGTTGACAAGAATTGCATGAGTAGACTTCTGTGCATCTCTGTGTGACACAGTGTGTATTACTGGAGTCTTGTTCAGTGAGAAAGACTGCAGTGTAACATAAACAAGGTCTTTATTGATGTAGTATAGAATTAAAGCTGCAGGAGATAAGATTAAGAGTCCAAATCACAGTTAAAATGAGATAAAAAAGTTACTGAAACTCCTCTAACTGCCAACACTGGCAAAGAAATGGGCTTTGTATCAATTTTTTGGCTGACAATTCCACTGTGCTGCTTTGTTTATGTACACAGTCTGTTTGGAAGAGAGTCTCTAAGTAGAAAGGAGAAGCCTCTTTGCTTAAAGAGCAGCTTTTAAAAGCTGAGTCAGTTAAGCTTTTTTTGACATCAGCATTTAGGGCAGTGCCTTAATCTTGTGATTTTCCTGCAAATTGGGAAGAAAGAGGTCATGAAAATTTACTTTGAACTTCTTACTAGCTTGAACATACATTGATGGATTTAGTTATAGAGTACCGTAGTACAGAAAAGAATGATTATCTCATGATGTGGGCCTAGTTAAACTTTTGTCTTGAGTGTTCCTTTAATCTGGTAAATATTCATGAAGGAGCTGATTATAAATGGCAGTGGGGGTTGTACAGTAATAACAGAATGGTGTCATGCTTTTTGTAGTTAATCATGTATTTGTTTGCTGATATCAGAGGGGAGAGTGTGGCAAAAGACATTGAAGTCCAAAGCCAACTTACGTGAAGGCTTTGGTAAGTTGAAAGGGTTCCCAGCTGGTATGTCATGGAACTGTCCATTTGCTTTTAGCATGATTAATTTCAGTCACTTCCTATTTTATCTTGCTTTCATTTTCTTTGCAGCTCACAAAATGTATGCAGCTCCTTTCCTGCCTATAATTTGGTTGTGCAGTGGAAAAGCTATAAGGTTTCTAATAGGTCTTCCAAATAGCTTCCATATTAACAAAGTCTCCCTTTAGAAAACACACACTAATTTTCTTTTGGCAAAATATATGTTCAATGTATATTATGAACATGTAGTATTTAAATACAGAGAGGCTTAGTGACTTCAGTGGCTTCAAATGGAGAATATTGTTTATTTCAAGTTGAATTCTCTGATGTGAAGAAAATGGAGTTTTAACTTTCTTTGTGCATATATTAAAAAAGTTAATGTCTTGGAACCTCTCAGTTGTGGAAAATAAAACATTAGAAAGACCACAATGACCTGTAACACCTGGGATTTCTAGGATGCAGTGGAAACACATTTTAGGACTTGACAATTTGCTGTGTGGCAGAGAATGAGAACTCTTCCTTTCTGTGATCTTTTAACACCTATGAACTGGGAACTAGGTTGGGCAGCAACTTCTCTGAGCTGATGGGATGTGCATTTCCTTGCCAGGTATCCACAGTGCCTAAGTGAAGTAAAATGATTACTTTGTTTTCATTGTGCCAGCTGTATTGTGAGTGTGGACAATAGCCTCTCTTAAATTCATGGTCACTGAGAGGTTTCCCTTTAGCTGCCAGAGTAACTTTCTTTAGTGAGAACAGCCAGGATGAGTCGTACATTATCAGTTACAGTGATAATCAGTGGTGGATTCCATGTGAATAATATTGCTGGTTATTAAATAGATGTGCTAATAGTCATCTGCAGTGCTCTTCTAGGTATAAGGTTTTTGTAACTCAGTGCCTTCCTGAGGCCTAGGTAGATTTATCTACTTGCTAAATTTTTAAGGGCATGTCTTTTGGTGAGTTTCTTTGGTTTTGTGTTTGGGACTTTTTTGTTTGTTGGTTGGTTCCTTTTTCCTTTCCCACGATTTGCACAAGAAGTTCTGGAACTTAGCTGTGCATTATGAGAAGAATCACTCCCTGTTAGAAGTTCGTAATTGACAAACTACTGATTTGCTGTCTGTGTCCTCTGCTGCCATTAGAAGGGTCCACAAACAACTGTGTGAAAGTCAGAGGTGGTGACATATATGTAAGATATGTTTTGGATTTTCTGAAAAGATGGTATGTTCACTGTTAACTTTCTTTTCATCGTTTTTGCCTTTGTCCTTCTCCATGCACCAGTGTGTGACTCTGTCACCATCCTTTTTTATATGTTGCACCATTTCTTATTTCATTTTCTCTGAGGTTCTCACTCATTTGTGTATTGCCAGTCTACCTTTTGTGAAGCCGGTACCATGTGAACACAGGAACCTAGGCTGCCACCTACTCATTCAAACAGTATTTATATTCCCATACTCCTGTTTGTTGGGTGGTGTTTTTTTTTGTTTTTTTTTTGTTTTTGTTTTTTTTTTTTTGTTTGTTTTTTTGTTTGTTTGTTTGTTTTTGTTTTTTTTGTAATGGAAAAATACATGGAGGAACTTCAAAACAATCAGTAAGCAGTAGATGTGGTAATTTATCAAAGACTGTCATTTAGGGTAGGGTCTGTAATAATCTCATTGCCAGCTGATCAGTTTACATCAAAGATCTGCAATATGCATTTGGTTTTTGCATAAAAGGCAAAACACTAGATAGCCATGAAAATCCACATGGCTTTAATGATATCCATTCAGTTTAACGGTGGCCATTACTGAGGATGCAGTAAAGATCCCACTGGAATATCTGAGCGGAAAACACTAAGTCCTTCAATACTCTGCTATACCTTTGCAGAAAGCTAAGTCTGTAGCCAAGATTAATTGGTGTGATTCTACTGAGCGTGTGTGTCTTGTTGCTTGATGTTAAATCCAGTCTGTAATGGAAGCATGTGGAAATTCATTCCAGTGTGGCTGCTTGTGTCCTCTTCCTTTCTGCTGGAAATGATACTGTCCTACTGTTGAGTGTATTTGCTCTGCCCACACTGTGATTTGTGAACTCCTGTAACCCCATTTCAGACAATGAGCTGGGTTAACCCGAACAACTAGAATATTACGATAGCCACCTTTTGTCAGCCTACTGTGTTTTGACTGAAGGAGGCTAGGAGAGGTTCATGCAAGCAGTTGAACCAGTTTGTGGGGTACCCTACTATTAAGAAAAGGGTGGATGTCCAAACATATAGAGCTATAATTTTAGCCAGCAGAAAATGCAAGATATTATTCTTGTTTCTTCATAAGTCAGAGCTGTAAAACTCTTGGTTATTGCCTCCAAATGTAATGAACAATAAAATAACAGAAAATTGAGCTTTTTATTGACATTGTAATGTAGAATGGGCCCATGGGCATCTTACCAGAGACTTGTTTTCAAGAAAAACGAGGCAGGATCTTGACTGTCCTGCATACCTGGATATCCTGGCCATTGAGTATCATGGTTATTGGAGACTTCACCAAACTTTTAGCTCAGGACTTGTTCAGAAATTTCACAGCCATGTACATTTCAGGAAATGAATGTGTTTGTGACATTTTGTGAACCCTTGGCATCAAGTAAGTTTAAAATTTCTAAACAGATACGCTGTTTGGGCCATGAGGTTTTTGTTAGTCACATCTTCCATTTCTTGTGTGATACAGAGATTTTTCGGTGCACTAACTCCTTTGACAACCATTTTAATCAGCCATTTTAGCTGTACTTTGTAGAGATAAAAAAACTAAGTTGGGGTCCTGTCTTCTAGCTCACATCCGCAGAAGACTGTAACTGGATTAGTTTAATATGTTGTTTGCATGCATGAGTGCTTTTTTGGTTTTTGAGATGCTGAATAGCACTTTCTGACCCACTGGCTGTACAAAATAATCAGATTATTAGAAATTATTGGCTCTAGTTTTTGATACATCAGGGCTGTGCCTGCTAGGTTTTCACAGTTCCCTGAGAATTATGTCCATTTTGAAGAGAGGAAATTCATTGTAAAACTCTTGCACAAGCTGATGCAGTGTTCAGACCATGAATAATTTTTAAGAAGCTTCTACACATTGTCTTTTTCTTATAAAGTCACAACTGTTTGTGAATATATTTAACCCCAGCCTTCATTTGTCTTGTCTGAGAACACAGCTGTTTAAAAGGACCAAAGAGTCATGGAAAGATTAATAGATCAGTAGGTAGATTATTCACCTGCCAGCGTGTTGAATTTTATTTCATCTGGCATTCATGTCTCCCTCTGACATGGGACAGAAGAATTGGAAGGGTAAAAATGAAAACACCTGTAGACAGAGGTGAAGAGAATTTAATGGATAGAGTGAAAGTTGCAAATGCAAGCAATGTAATTAATTTATTCACCCCTTCTGTGGGCAGGCCTGTGTTCTGCCATTTCCAGGAAGAGGGAAGTCTAATGGTGACTTAGTCAGACAAATGCTGTAACTCCAAACATCCTCTGTCCTCCTTCTTCCCCATAGCTTTGCTGAGCACAGTGCTTTCTGAGGTGCCCATAGGTCTGTTTGAGTCTTTGTCTTTTGCAAATATTCACTTATGGAATTTGGAGAAAGCTGTCCGTAATTGCTTTACTAACTACAGCTGTGGGACCTGGTATCCAGTGCAGAAATACTGGCTTTCTTTAACAGTGACTTTGAACAGGATCTTTCTCAGCTCAGTATAAATAAGTGGCATTTATTTATAGCCATTCCTAGAGGAACCTGTTTCTTAAAAGTGGAAATAGGTCTGTATTGACCTTTGGTTAACTTGCAACTTTAGGCATGCAGATATTTGCCGTGGGTTGATCAGGTTTTAAGTGTTCAAAGTGAATTTTGTGTCTGATAGAATTTAATTTTCTGATTCAAAGCCAGGTATAGTCAAAAATAACCATTAGTAACCAAAATAGCTACCTCAGATAAAACTGAGAAGATCGACTGAGGGAATAGCTTGAAGGAGTGAGTATTCTCTAAGGGCTGTTTCCCACCACTCATTAATCAAGGGCACAGTTAAGTGATAAACCAGAAAGCTCTCTGCTCATGTGGTACAAGGGTTCAGGAAGGCTTTTGTTCCCTGTGACTGGCTGTATTAGAGCTGCTTTTCATGGCAGTGACTTGACAAGCACAAACATAAGTGCATTCTGCATCTGTGGCAGTATGGGGCTCCCACTGTGTCCTCAACCTCCAGTCCATCAAAATGTAAATAAGTTGCTGTTCAAAGCTGAATAGAAGCAAAACTGGTTTGGAATGAGTATCATATTTCTGTGAAGAACTGTTTTTGCTGATAAAACTTCAAACTTCTTGAACCTCAAGCATTGAGAAATCAAGCATTTCCATGCTGTAGTGTTCTAGTTGGAGTACAAGGTCTTGAACTTGCAGTTCTACACAGCACTGGCTGGAGAGACAGACCATTTCTTCTGAAATATGCTGCTTCTGAGTTCTGAAATTGCTTAAAACCTCTGGGTATTATGTGTAACACATGTACTATCAGTTGTAAAATATTGAGGCATGCCTAGTGCTGTGGTTTTCTTGCATTTCCTAGCTCATTTAATCGGAATTACTGCAAGTCTTGTAATACAATTTAAGGAGTTTTATCTCCTTATGATACTTCACAGAATCTTCACAGAGTGGACTAATATACCTTTATTACCCTGGAGCACTCTGTTTCCTGTGGGGTCATTTTGGCATTCATTTAGTATGAGACGAGAAGTGTTCATGTGACTAGTGGATTGGTTCCTTACAGGGTTATAAGCTCTACTAGCTACATACAGTTTCTAAACTTTTCTTCTTTGATGTTCTTTGCAGGCTCTAGGGCAATATCCAACCAAGAGTTTGAGAGACTGCTCCTTTTGTTATTTGTCACTTCGGTTTGTTTCTAGTTTCCACATGTTGTATGTGGGCTTTTCAGAGTGGCAGGTTTTGTGGCAAATTGAAGGAGTTATGATCTCTTCTGTCATTTGAATGGATAAGTTCCTTGTTGCAACCAAAATCTGGTTCTGCTGATTTTGGCTGGCGTAGAGTTAATTTTCTTCAGAGTGGCTAGCATGAGACTGTGTTTAGGATTTGTGCTGAACACAGAGTTGATAATATAGAGTTGTGTTTGTTATTGCTTAGCAGGGCTTACTTAGAGCCAAGACCTTTTCTGCTGTCTGTGCCGCCATGCTGGTGAGGGAGTTGGGGATGCCAGGGAGGTTGTGAGGAGACATAGCTGGGACTGGTGATCCCAACTGACCAAAGGGATATTCCAGACCATCTGACATCATGGTCAGTGCATAAAGTGGGGGGAAGAAGGAAGACAGCCAGTTATAAGGAAGGGCTCTCTGTTAGAATTCTTGCCTTTGCTACATTTATGAATGTGAAAATATGATCTGGACAGACTTTTTCACTGACTTTTCAGTATTTTTCAGTCCTTTTTAAAAATCTTTTGTAGTCTGAGGTGTTCTTTGAAGTATAGCCTTAAACATCTAGTATCTTTTGAATGCATGCATGCATGCATCCATGAATGAATATGCTGTTGTTGAAAACCTCTTAGCTGGTTATACTGGATGAAGTTGCAAGAAGTGAGTTTTTCAAATTTTCTAGCACTACAGCATTAAACATAGTTGATACTTATTCAAGAAAGACTTTTCTAACTGAAGCAGTGATCTTCAATTATGTGTGTATTTATTTTGTAAGCGGGTTATTCATTTGGTGGCCCAGCTTCAATATTGCTTTAGTTTTCCTGACTGTTTTCAACAGGGCAAGTTCTGGTCTTCAGTGAATTAAAAATTGTATCTGTGGCAAGCCTGGCTTCCATGTACAGTACGGCAAGCCTGGCTTCCATGTACAGTACAGTGTGATCTTCTGTGGCAGTAATCCTGTTGCAGAACTATCAAAATTTCTTAGGGCTCTGAGCAGCCTTGAATTATTTGGATGGCATTAATGCTTTCTTTCCAATCTCTGAAAAACTGGCGTAGAGCACTTGGAAATTTCTTCATTGATTTTTGGCTATGTACAAATCCACATTTCAATCCAAGCCTTTCCAGGAGGAACTTAATAAAATTACATTTGGCATTACTAATAAACTTATTCTAGATAGTTCTGTAGCAGCCTTTGTTTCATGTTAATTAAACCTGAAGAAACTGTTGACTTTTTTTTCTCTCAGACAAAGATATTAAAAGAGCTGTTGACTAGTTCATATCGTTTATTTGTTGTTGCTGTGCTAGGAGTGGGAAATGGAAATAGCTGACAGGTTTCCTTTTTGTACATCTTCTTTTGTTTCTTTGCAATGAAAGAATGTTGCAATAAGTCTTTTATACTGACACATGGCAGCTGGTTCTCTTCTAATTATTTAACTTTTTTTTTTTTTAAAAAAACAGTCAAGTCCTTCATCTCCAGAGCCGGCAAGTCTTCCTGCAGAAGACCTCAGCACAAACTCCAATGGTCCAAAGCCAGCAGAAATCATGCTGGATGGTGACAGAGAGGACCTCTTTGCTGGTAATGACCATTTTCTTCTAGTGTGCCTGTACAAACCCTTTTGCCCTTGGACTGAAATAAATGTGCTTTTCTGAGAGGGAGGGTTGAAATCTTAGAAGTAGTTTGACAGTGTTGTACAGGCTTTTCCTTGTGAGATGTTAGTTAAGTTTGTATAGAAGTTTCTTGGTGGTGTGTACTGTCGATGTGTAGTGTGGGAGTGTTTAGCTGGTCACTAACATGCTCTGCTGACAATAATAATAGTATTTATCATTTTGTGATTCAGAATGTTCAAATCTGTGTGTGTGGAAATGAATGACTTAAGATGCTTTCTTGTTTTCTACTTAATAATCATGCATAAGCTGTCCCAGTCCTTTTTCCAGTTATAAAGAGAGATAATTCAGATGTATTGCAAGTATTTCCTTCTTCTTAATACTCTTGTTTTAGTGAAAAAGTAACAAACAAACTGGCACATGGGACCAGTCCTGTCATTTCACTCGTGCATGGCTGTGTCTCTGATAGTTGGCAGTATTGCATGCTTTAGAGAAAGATATGTGAAAATTCTGATAAGTAGTCTGTTAATAGACAGAATTTTCTAAGGCTTCATAAATCAGTTGCTACTTTGGTGTTGGTTTTCAACTATCCTAATATCGGTTATTGTTGCTGTGAATTACAGGTGTAGGAACATTAACTATTCAAGAAAGGAGGTGTAGTGTTTGGAATATATTATGTGTGTCAAAAGATGGTTCTGAACGTTGCAGCTCAATAGTAGCATTTTCCTTATTACTACATACCGAGTTAGTCAGCTGGCAGTCTGCTTTGAATACAGTCATCTCATCTTCATTGATTACCTGATGTAATCATTACAAAAGAAACTTTATAACCTTTAGTTCTAGGTTATTTTGTATAAATACATCTATTACATACCCATTACACTTTTTCTAAACTTCCTTAATTTGTATTTCCGTGTATTTGAACTTGCTTGTTCATGACACTGTTAGAATGTATTGACCACTTTAGTACCTCTCTGAAAATGTTTTAAGAGAAAAAAAGGGAATAAAGAATAAGAGGGGTGATCTTACTTTTTTCTGCATTTGTTTGGCTTACAACTTATCAAGACCATCAGTGCTTTAGCAATGAAGCTTTCAAGTACTAGTCAGTAATTTGGTTATTTAACTTCAGTATATAAAGCCAGCTTTTTATAACCAGAGCCATATGGAATGGGTATTTTAGGAAAGCCAATTCTCCTTTGGATAATATTAAGAGAAAAAAGAAGCTGGAGTAAATATTGAGGGGAGTCAGACAGAAGGAACAAATGTTTGCAGCCAGATTGTTTCAACTGAAATGAATGCTGTGAGAATAACACACAGAATTGATTTAATGAGTTTGGGTTTTGCTGTGTAGGACATTGTTTCAAATGCTTTCAGCACTGAACTGAAGGCACCTAACACTGCACATCTACTCAACTGAGACTGGTCTTTTAAAGTTCAATTTATAATACAGAGTAAGCCCAATACCCTCAAATGGAGGAAAAAACAAATGTGATTTGTGGAGCGTGAGATAGAATATGATGTTTTTCACAGTTTCCTGTTCTAAGCAAGTGGTTTGTCTAATGCAGTTGAACCCAAGTCATGAACTTCTGTCTTTTTATCACTGTCATTCTGAAAAACTGTGTTGAATCTGTGTTCCAGTGCTTTGCAGTCACAAGTATAACTATTTTTTTTCTTCCTTAGGACTATTTTGCTAGACAATGTAGAAATAGCATGAGAAAAAACAGATGAGATACCTATTTTTTGGCTTCCAGCATGATTGCATAAGTCTGGCTTTCTAGGAAAGCAGAACTTAATTTAAAAGTGACTGTGACAGGGTTTCTCTGGTGTGTTGAAATCCCAAAGAATCTTAACTTCGCACAGCTTATAGGAACACTTAAGTGGAGAGGAAAAAATGAAGCTCCACAGCTTTGTAACTTCTGTTGTTCTTTCATACTGAATTACTAGACACTTTAAAATCCAGGTAAAGGAAATCCTGTATGAGGCTTCCTGAAAGGAGAGATTGCCATTCTTCAGGGTCAGAAATAATTCTAGTTTTTCAGACTTGTAAAAAAACATGATGTTATGTCTCTCTAGCTATTGTAGACTTAACATATCTTTTCCATTATTCCACTTAATATTGCAACCTAATTGAAAAGGAAGTGAAGTGGTACAAATTTTCTCTACTACTTTAATGCAGAACAGAACCTGGGAAATTTTTTAGGCTTTTTTGATTATGCTTAAAACCTCTTTGCTATTATGTTTCTGTGGCAGCTACAGGATAATATATGTAATACAGATATTCATTACCTTGTCTCTGGCAACTCGTAACTGAACTACTAAAACTGGGTTTCCAAAGTGGAAGAAATGAGTTTTCTTGCTGTCATTGGAGACCAGTAAATTTTACTGCTTCATTGTGGTTTTTGTTCTGTAACAAAGCAAACTGTCTTACTAAACCCACTTAAAAACTTTCACCCTGAGAATAAAAGTCACTATGCTGATTATTTGGCCAGAAGAATTACTTTATCTTACCTTGTAGAGCTCTTACATGCAGAGACCATAATGGTCAGTACTCCAAATGAGGCAATATTAGGTGTATCTTAAGGAATTTGGAGATATATCTTAAAGTTTGGTTGTCAATAACCTGCTGTTGTACAGTGAAGAGCTAGATACTGAACTAGTCTTCCAAAATATTGACCCAAAGTTCAGTTTATAACTGCACAAATGTGCCATGGACTGCCTGTGAAGGGCATAGCTGTGTGTGCCTTCTGCCTCTAGTGCTAGCACTAGATCGTGAACTGATCTGTGAAGTTTTATTAGTGTTCTGTCACCTTCCTCAAAAAAGTGGAAAACTATGATTTTTCCTCTCCTCTGTCTGGTAGAAGATTGCTGTTGTTTTGTTTTTTCAACTCTGAAATGTGTTTGGGAATGGATCATGTTATGGAAGTGTCTATCTACTGTGTCCCAGGAAAAAGCCAATGTGTTGGGACCTGGGATGGTGTTTGTTTTCATTGGGTGGGTTTTTTTGTTGTTTTTTTTTTTGTTTGGTGGGGTTTTGTGTTGTTTGGGGTTTGGGCTTTTTTTACCCTTTAGGCTTTTTTCTTGGGATTTGAGAGAGAAAAGGAGATAATAATTCTCTGGACCAGAGAAGATATGTACTTTACAGAAAATACATCTGTGCTTACATCTGAACAGAAAATCTTCTAGCTGATAGTGTCTGTCAGGCTGTTGTCATGTGATGTGTCTGACATAAAGAGTTCATGCAAATGCCTTGCTGCTTTTTAGAAGCTGGTTGTTTAGTTCTGGCTTTATGTTGCAAGAAATGAATGCACAAAAGTATGTGAACCTACAGTTTTGAAGTCAGAAGGTGGTCATATTAGTGTCTTACTGTTGTGTTAAAACTATTTCTGTTCTCATTAAAGTTATGCTTATTACTTCTGATATAACAATAAGGACCGTGGGCTGTGACTTAGGTGTTGTAGTTCTTACAGTCAGTTCAGTTTAGTCTCTGAAAATATTGTGATGATCGGAGAAGCCTTTTTTAATAGCTTGTCCTCTGTTCTGCATAACAGTTTCTGCTTAAGTTTACTTCCAAATTTATGTGTTAACATGGGCAAACTTTCAAAGATAATAAGCCGATTTAATCATTCAAGCTATGTCAATGTTAGAGATTTGACATTTAGAAGTGTGACTAGTAAAAATAACTTGTGGCTGAAGTGAGCTGCTAGTGAGGAATTGCAAACTTGCATTTTCTAAGATGATGTTTGACAAAAACTTCTGGTGAAAAATAAAGAAACAAGCTCTGTCTGATGCTGAGATTAAGCCCTGTGCTTGAGTGTTGATAGAAACTCGGTGTGGTTGGCTGTGGAATGTTAATTAAGCATATGTAGTTGTCTCCTACAGCAAAATGACATGTCTTCATATTCTTTTGGAGCTAAGCAACTTGACAGTGATCCCTAATAAAGACTTTTTATAGATTGTAAAGTATTTATTTATATGTAGCAGTCTACAGCATTAGATTGGTGGGAGTTCTTAATATGTTCTGGTAACTCCCAAAGCTCATATAAGTGTTGGATTTCAGTGTTTTCCTCCCAAAAGCTGGGCAGAGCAGTTGCTTGCCTCTTTAAGTAAGAACTTAGGCTCTTGGGAAGTACCCTGGAAAACAACACATCTAGATTTCATTCTTCATGTGATAATGATACTGAATATTTTAAAAAACAAATAAAACCCACACAAGCACACAAAACCTCTCAAACCCAAAACCAACAAAAAACTACACCACAAAACCACAACTTCATGCTAAGTTTTCAGGTGAAGATCTCAAATGAATAGATCAAGCAAAGGTTTCTGAAAGTGCCATAGTTTCCACTCTGAAAACTACCAAATTAATGTTTCCATGGGAAAAAACCCACACCTACAAAACAAGCAGAAGAATTATCAATAAAATGTTTCCATCCAGACCATGTCATCTGATTTCTCAAAGTAAAGGGATGTATGTCAGAAGCATAAATGCCAGAGTTCACCAGAAGAAACTTATTTTATGAGAAATAGATCTTCAGCTCATGTACTACGCAAAGGCTGCTTTTCTGAGGGGGGGAAAAATAGCTAGAAGAGCCTGCAGTTTTTTATAAAGCTAGTGCTTCTTTTTCCTTAATCCTTGAATATATTTGTTTTAAACAAAAAGCATCGTAACTTTCTTCCTGTTCAGCTCAGTCCCATCATCCCCTTCCATGTCTTTTCCATTTCATGCTTCTAGATTTGCATATTATCTGGATGCATGCAAACCTGGGGGGTGAGAGGTAACAAGAGGGTGGATGGCATAAATTCTCATTTCTTCCTAAAATAGCTGACATACTGCTATCAAACAAACAGATACTGTTTTCTCTGGATAAGTTCCTTCTGGAAAATAAAAATGAAAGGCTAGTAGGCAGCAGCTTTCAAAATTTGCTAATCCTGCTTGGAGTTCATTTGAATGCACAGCCTAGATCACTTTTTGATACTAATGGGTATGTGGATACCAGCATGAAGGAGTGCTTGAGAAGTGTGTTTCAGTTTCATATGATAGCAGTGCTGTTTTGTTACATTAAATTCACAGGTTTTTTGTGAAGTTGTACTTAAAATAAGACTATTGTGTTCTCAGCTAATATAAGTGAGACATCTGGGTGCTTTGAATTGTTTAATGACTTGTTTTATAAACCTGTCTAAAATTTGAAGATACAGAGAAGTATATAGTGGTGGTTAATGATTTGTTTCCCAAATGTGCTGGAATATAGCTGGTGATAGAAAAAAGGAAGAACAGAAGTGCAATTAATTTTTTTCATAAATATTTTGTATTTTACATTATATCATAAATATAGAATACTGAGTTACATATGTATATGCATCTTTTCTGAGAAATGTCTCTGTGAAATACTCATTTGTATAACATACATGTTGAATACTGTTAGCCACCAAGTGAGAGAGTTGCCTCTTTGTTGTTGAAATGTTGCTGTTCTGCCAATCTAAAAGCTCTTTTGCAACTACCTCAGCATGACTTACCACCTGATCTTAGGTTTTGAATTAAAATTCCTTAGTGATTTAAGATACAGTGTTCTTCCTGTGGCATTTGAGGAAAGAAAGCATTAAGATTTAATAGTAAGAATAAAGCAGTGCTACAAAAATAAGTATTTTCAAAGAAAGGCCGTAGATATTCTTTGTTCATGCTAAAAATGGAGAATATAAAGAGGTACTTGCTTCTATGTTTAGTTTGAAAATACTATGAAAATCTGTAATTTGAAATTAGGAAAAGCAGTGCTAGCAGGTTGAGAGGATTGATCATTCCCCTCAGCTCAGCACTGTTGAAGCCACACCTGGAGTGCTGAGTCTAGGTCCGAGCTGTCCAATACAAGTGAGACATGAAGAGATGGGAATGACTCCAGAGCAGGGCCATGAAAATGATTGAGGGCACATAGTATATGGCATAAGAGTTGAGATTGAGAGAGCTGGTGTTGTTCATCCTGGAGTAGAGGCTCAAGATGGGGGGATTCCTACAATGTGTATAAGTATCTTATGGTGGGGAATGGAGAAAAGGGTGCCCTACTGACAGAACAGGAGGCAATGGCTACACATGGAAAACCAGATAATACACCAGAAAAATCTTACGTTTTTGTTTGTTTGTCTTTGGTGGGGTGAGGGGTGGTGTTGCATTTTGTTCTTGTTTTTTTGTTCTTGTTAGTGACAGTCATCAAGCACTGGCACAGATTATCCAAGGAGGAGGTGGATCTTCCTCCTTGGAGATGCTCAGAATTCATCTGGATGTGGTCCAGTTTAGCCTGCTGTAACTAGTGCTCTACTTGAACAGAGGAGTTAGATGATTTCAGAAGTCCTTTCCATGCTCAGCAATTCTGTGATATATTCCGAAATAAAATGATGACAGTAAACTTTGTCAGCCTCAAGGCAGAATGAGTGTCTGCTTTGGTTTAGTCCCTTTTTACTGGCTTGGTAAGTACTTCCCAGTTTGTAAAAGGACTTGAGGTCTGTTGGGAAGACAATTTTAGTATCAAATGTCTGTTTTGTGGTCCATGTTATCTTTTTAAGAAACTGGAATTCTTAAAAATGCTCTTCTAGTGAGAACCATAGCATAGTTTGTTTATTTGAACTTGAACAGGATGAACTTGAACAGGACCTTCTGTATACCCAGGAAATGTGTAGTTTGGCAGTGATCAAAACCATTTAGTGAGATTTATAGAGCAGGGGTTTACATTGTCTTCAAAGATAGGTGGACTGTCCATAGTCTGAAGGAAGTAGTCAGTTTCTAGTGAGTTCTTTTAAGCCCCAAAGAGAATGGAGATAGAGAGTAAAGATAATCTTATTAGTCATGATGTCTCAGTTGCCAGTATTGCTACTTTAGAATTTATGGGCTTTTTGGCAGGGGTAGGGGTGTATTATGGTTGTGTAACTTCATTTGATACATGGCTTGGTCTGCTTAGTTATTAGCTTATATGATTAAGTCAGCTGTTGTTCAGGGTACAAAACAGGTGTTGAAAAAGAGGTCCTTCTGTGGTAAAAAAAATTAAATTAGTGTTCACAATATCTCATGCAGAAAGAAATGAATTGTGACATGTGACTATTTAAAAGATTCTTTAATGCACAGAATACAAAAAAAAGAAAAAATTATCTTAATTTAACCCATTCTACGCTACAAGCCCAAATGTCACATCTGGTTTTAGCTATGTATTGAAAAAAAATTATCCTGCACAAATGGGTGCTATTTATTTTATCATCATTCTTTATTGTGCATGTTTGTTGTCTTTGTGATGCATATCCATCCGTGTTGCACAGGAAATTTGTTGCTAACTCAAAATGTTTATCTAGAAGCAACAGAAGAAGTTTCGTTGGACAGTCCGGAGAGGGATCCAATACTTTCACCGGAGCCTACTCCTGCAATCACTCCTGTAACACCTACTACTACATTGGTAGCTCCCAGAATGGAATCAAAAAGCATAACAGCCCCAGTGATTTTTGATAGGTCCAGAGAAGAGGTATGCTGTAAACTTCTAAATTATGGAAATGTCTTATTTGATTTTTAAGTTTTATCTTCTTTTAAAATGCCAATTCCTACATGTCGGCTCATGGCATCATTCCTTGCTGTTTATTTTGCAAAAGAAGTTTAGTGTGAATTTGATTCATGAAAATACTGTAAGAATTCACTACTGAGGTGATTATATTGGAGGTATGTAGTGAGGGGAGTAAAAAATTCTGTTCCTTCAGAATAGGTAATTTAAAAATGTATGCAGGAGTAAGGTGTGAGCTGGATATATGAGAAATATTACTAATTTAAAGTAATTTACTAGTGTGTTACAGTTTCGGCTTGTATTTCTGAAGCTGTTCCTAATGCGGAAATTAAAGAAGTAGTTTTTAGCATTATCCTGCATGCTAACAAACAGCCGAGGATAAATGGTAGTCTTAACGTTGCTGTTTACATTTGGTGTTCCAGTCTAAGCCTGGACATCGCTGAATGCCATTCATTCTGGAGAGTTCTCTTACTAGACAGTTACTTTGCAAACAAGACCTGCCTGTGATTGGATCATGCCTACTTCTCCAGATACCAGATGATGGCTTTTGATTCTGATTTTGCCCCCTTCTGCCCTGGTACACTGTCCCTTCTGCCATGGCGTTTCTTAAGATCTCTCTTTTTATCAAACTTACCTATAGTATATGAAAGATTATGAAATATTGGAAGAATAAAACTCAGACACTAAGTATCAGAAAATTTTTCATCTATTGGTTTTCCCTTCACAAGCTTTTCCGCTACAGATTCCATTAATGAAAAGGAATGTCTGTCTTTTCATTAGAGGCGCATAGAAACATTGCAGATAAGAGTGGTTGTGAACCACTGCTGTGTCTGCTGGCATTGTAGGTGATACAATGAACAGACCCCTAAGTCTGCTATATTAAAACCTTGTTCAGTAGGGCTTAAAACTGAAATCACAGGATTATTTAGTTTGGAAAAGACCTTTAGGATCAATGAGTCCAGCTGTAAACTTTGCAGTACCAAGTTCACCACATGAACTTTGTTGCAGTCATAGTCTGTTAGAAAGTATTGGAGACTGGAAATGTTTTATAATTAGACAAACATACTGACTTTTTCTCCTTTTTCTTCTATATCCTTATCCTTGTACCCATACATAATATGGATGTCAATGACCTTGTTAAATGTTGCATATCTTTTTCCTAGATTGAAGAGGAAGCAAATGGAGATTTGTTTGATATAGAAATCAATGTATCAGACCCAGAGAAAGTTGGTAAGTTCCTTGAGCCTAGAAATTCAACTAGTAGACTAATTCCTTGAAGACTATTCTTAGATTTTAGCGTGATTTCCTCTTCAGTTTTTCTTTGGCAGTTTTTACTGTCTAAATGGAGATCTATTTAATGTAAATTTTGGAATAAAAAGTGTATGGCAGGATTATAATACCTTGCCCTGGGATAAGTATTTTAATTTTCTTACAGGAGATGGCATGAATGCTTATATGGCATACAGAGTAACAACGAAGGTAACTAGTGCAACAAAAATTTGTGAATACTTTGTATCATTGCTGAGATGGATCAGTAATTCACAACAATTTTTTTTTTTTAAGACATCACTTTCAATATTCCACAAAAATGAATTCTCTGTTAAAAGAAGATTCAGTGATTTTCTTGGCCTGCACAGCAAATTAGCAACAAAATACATGCATATTGGTTATATTGTGCCTCCAGCTCCAGAAAAAAGTATTGTAGGTAAGTGCAGTTCCAATGAGGTGACACTTCAGTACTGTAATCCAAATTACTTTTCTGTATAAATACTGCTTACTTCTCAGGTGGTCTAAATATTCTTCATGTTCTGCATTTTCAAAAAGTTCAGGTTAAATTGGAAAGATATGTAAGAGGCTTTCCTAACTCAGACCAATGTTGATAATGAGAAGGATATGTCTTAAAGCATGGCCTTGTGTTTCTTATCTACGATTCTTTGTTGTTGCCCTTCCAAGAGCTCATTAGTCTACCAAAACAAGGATGTTAAAAGAAAGTTTATTTTTAAGTTGAGCTGTTATCAATTGCCTGCAGTATATAGAACTCCATACATACTCCTCCTCTCTCATACTTCTGTTTGTTTCTTTTGGTCACGGTGAATGCAAAACCTCTCGTAAATTTTGCAGTTTTAATGCAAAAACACACTTTTGAGTGATGCTGGTCTTAATGGATGCCTTAAAGGATCAGATCCTTTCTCTGTGAGCTAAGAAGCATACCTGATGCATTAAAACAACTTCAGTTTTGTGATCTCTAAGTAGCAGAAGTTCTTTCAAAATAGGTAAACATTTAAAACAGTAAAGCTTGTTGAAGGCTTTTGTGTTAAACATATAAATAAGTGATTTGAATCTAGAATGTTGTTTGGTATGCAGGCAATGGCAGGACTCCCTTTTCAGTAGTTTAGTCTGTGAAGCTAATCAGAGCAGCAGCTTTTCATGGAAGTAGGAGTAGGCAGACTGAGTAGATGTAGGCAGCAGAAAGCTTGGAAAATTCATGATTTTATTCTGTGGAAAAGCACTGTGTTTTTTAAGCCTGCGAGACTGAAAATTTGATCTGAATTTTTGGTAGTTCTTGAAAGTAATGTGTAATTCTGTAATAATCAGTTTTTCATATAACAAAAATAAATTTAATTCCAAATGCTAAAAGGGCTTATAGAGATGGAATGAGGCTTCTGATCGTGTCCTTTGGATGATGCAATGTTTAAGGCATTTATGATAGTGTGCATTTACATGGAAATGTACTGCTTCCATCACAGTCAAATTCAGCTTAGACTGGATTTCAGCTACCACTTGAACAAAACCAGCGTAAAAATTGATGCACCTGGAAAATTGTAAAACAGTGGGACTTACTGCAGTGTAAACAACACTGGCTGTCACTTCAAAGCCTTATATCGAGACTTTAAGTTACAGGTAGGTTGGGAAAACTCAGACTCTGTAGGACATTTCCAAAAGAGCATGAAACTCCCTCTTATGCAAAAACATGTTGTCAATACATTTCTAATTTGGGAGAAAAAAAAAGAAATTGATTCTAGGCTGTTTTAAAATAATGCATCATAAAGCAGAGAGCTGACAAAACAGCTGAAAGTAAGATAGTATAGTCTTTACACTACACATGTATTATGACTTTAAACAAAAACGTATACATTCAGTGTTACGCAGTGTGTGTTGTGAAAAGGTCCCTGGTCTGTTCATTCTGTTACACTGCTGTTAACACCTGCAGTTTTAAGCTCCAGTTTGATTGTGGTAATGAGTGGTAGGGACTGGCATTTTAGATCTTAGCTATAAATTCAAGTCATCAATTACTGACTGTGGAGTGAAAGGCTAAAAATAATTCAGTGGTGAGCTAGAACTGGACATTCATCCAAACTACCTCACTACTTACATAAGCATGTATGAAAATAACGTTTTCATTTTTTAAGAAAATTATCTGTTATGTCATGGATCTTTTCCTGCAAAGGATTAGAAGAGTGCTTGGTCTACAGAAACAGCCTTTACACTTGCATTTAGATAGGCTTATATTAGCAGAGAAAGAAGTCTGGCAAGATATTTAGAAATAACAGTCATTATCACAGGATAGGAATTCCTCATATGGTTTATGTGATTGTGTATTCAGTTTTTCCCTATGAACGTCTTTTCAAACTTCAGATATGAGGTCTCTTTTGGATTAAACCACAGGATTTCCTGCTTTCTGCAGTGAAATATTAATGTATAATAATAGTCTAATATAAAAAATGAGGCTTGTAAATTACTTCAACTTTTCTTGAATACTTTAATATTTGGATGTACTTAATTTTACAGACAAATTTATCAATTTAGTTATACTATACTGTGTAGAATACCTTTGAAAAAAATGTTTATCAGATTTATTTTCATCATATTGCAGAGAAGGGAAAAAACTAAGGCTTCACTGAGAGTTTAAGGGTTCCTTCTTGTTCCTGTTAGGCTTTGCTGCTTGTCTCTAGGGGTTACTGTGTGAAACTTCTAAGGCCAGGAGGGAGATTGGGTGAGGAACTTTGGGAACAGTTGACCTGGCAGATCAGTGAGTACATAGAATGTCACAATTTTTAGCTGAAGAAACACAGAAGGAACAGATAAGAAATATACTACAGCTAGAAATCAGATGTCTGGACTGTATAATAAAATACCTTTCCTGGTTTTTAGGAAATAAGAATAATTATGAATGTCCAGTGTTTCATGGTGTTTTTGATGGGACTCAGGTTGCTAAACTCCTTAAGTCTTTAGCATGAGAAATAGCGACTTCAGTCTGACTGTTTTAGAGTTCTTCTGTTGGTGAGGTTGAATGTATTTCCCTTGCCATGACACATCAATGAGTGCCACTGTTATCTTGGCAGAGGAGGCACTGTAAAGCTGCATACATTTCATTCTGCTGATTTTATTCTCCTTTCACTTCAGTTCAGAATTTTCAGAACTTGTCAGTTTGCCTTAGTTAATTAAAAAACTATTAGTAGTAGAACTTTAAAAAAAAACCCAGTAGAATGAAAATAATTGTAATAAGCTTAACAGTGAATAGGTTTATAACCTGAGATACATTTTTGTATACTGCTTTATATGGTTAATTGTTTTCTTTTTCTGAACATGAGTTATCAGTAAGACTGTGGTCAGCTTGGTTTTAGCTTGTTTTCATGAATGCAAGTTAACCTAGTTTTACTTCATTATTAGTCACATTTAATGTTACAGGAAATTGAGTATTTCACAGAGCTGCTTACACAAAACCATACAGAATGCAGTGTTGATTTTTTTTTTAATGTTCCTGTGTAGTGCTTTGCATTATAATTTGACTTAAATATGTGAACTTAAGTGAGCCTTATATTCTAATCACATCAGTTATGTTAATGATTTATCTTTGATAAAATAAAATCAATATGATGCTTTTTCCTTCAAGGCATGACCAAGGTTAAAGTAGGCAAAGAAGATTCTTCATCTACTGAATTTGTAGAGAAAAGAAGAGCAGCTCTAGAAAGGTAATGTGTGTATCTACCTAAAATTTATTTAGGCTCAGAATTACTTGTAATATACTATGTGGACTCTCTAATTGGAACACTGGTGATCTGTACTTAAATGAATTCTGGAGAATGTATACAGCTGTCAAATTTTTGTTCAGAAATTGAGTAATTCCCATTAATAACAGGAACTGTAGCCCTATTCATAAAAATGATTACAGCTAACTTGTTTCAGACTTAAGATTGCAGAGATTCAGTAAGTAAAATTACCTTTATCAGTTTATGTAGACATTTTGGGTTTAAGGAATTAAGACAGATAGGGCAATATATTTGTTCCATAGCAGATCAGCTGTTGGGCAGGGAGGTGGATGAAGGAACCTTCAGTCACTTGAAAGTAAAATGGCCTTCTGACGATGTGCATTGATGACATTGATGTGACTTGCTGAATTTTGGCTTAAGAGATACTGGGTCTCTGTCACCCAGCACTGATACACAGCTGATACTGTTCAAGTATCTTTGTCAGGGAAGGTTTCTACCCGTGGTATACTGCTGCATTAACCTTAACTTATACTTCATACTAAGTATGGAACAAGGAAAAGCTTGAACAATCCAATGTGTAAAATGATTTTACTACAATCTTTACCTTCTGTAGGAAGGCAAATAAGGATCTGGTGGTCATACCTAATGGAGGATGGGTAAAAAATTACGCTTGAAATCTAAGCAGGAGTGCAAAAAAAAAGAGGGAGGAGTTGCATTGAATTTTACTTGGGTGTATATAAGTCCTTTAGAACTAAATGGATTGAAAACTGTAGTTTGTCCAGCATATAAATAGTTTATACCTGGATCATAATCAACTCACTTGTCCAAGATTTCCTATAATTCTAAAATAAATCAGCCAGAATTACCTGTTCCAAAAAGCCTGTCCACTGTACAAAAATGTTTACACAAACTCATTTTTTTTTTTCTGGTATAAACTGGATGTTATTAAAGGAGGGTGTCTTCACTCAGCTGTTGAAAATAAGAGGTATATTATTTTACCACTGTGCAACATACAGATACGGCAGGTCCCACCTTAAGGAGTTTCTGGTGTAGACAAACTGTGTTATGAAATGCTGCCCAACCTTTAATATGTTATGTTGTGGTATGGAGTGCATGGCACTGCATTATGTTCGATCAGGCACATGAAATTAGTTCTGTTTCCTGATATTTTAATTTTTAAAATCGCAGGTATCTGCAACGAACAGTAAAGCACCCAACCTTGCTACAGGATCCAGATTTGAGACAATTCTTGGAAAGTTCTGAGGTATTTAAGCTCTTTTAACTTCTGTTACTTGTTTCTGGTTATGGTAACCTACCAAGCAATATATTCACTTTGTGCTGAGACTTAATCCCCCAAATTACTATGAAATCCAATTGGACTGTACCCTTCATGGGACAGCATGGCAAAGGCTACTTAGATAATGGTGTGCCTCTGGGTCTGGTAAAATGTAGAGTGGTAGTGACGAAAAGCTATTTGCTGTACAGTGACTTCTCAAGCAACTTGGTCTTTTCAGTTCTGATGTTACTGATTGTTAAGTAAGATCTAGAATTGAATTGGCTTGGAAGCAGTTCCCCTGCCTCTAGGAGTTCAGCTTGAGGTGTATTGGTAGGACAACGTGAAAATGCTGGCAATGCTGCTGGCCAGGCTAGGTATTTTGTGAATAAGGACTTCAGTCACCTGTACTATTAATCTGATACCTTTCACAATATTAAATATATTATAATAATACCTCTTATAAATGTGCATAGTGGTTTTACTCTAATACTGAGTTGTGTTTTGGCTAATGTCAGTATCTTAGTTATACTAATAAGTCACAGAGGCCTCCCTACTGACAAAAGCATCAATAGATAACTTACAGTGGGTTTGTCAATGCTGCTGACAGATGAAACATCACATGAAGGGTAAATGGTCTGACATAGGGGCCACCTTGTATAGCATATTCAATCTAGCCTGAATAATAATGTCAATACATTTCAAGTTTGTTAATTTAACTCTAAGGACCTAAGTAGATAACAGTTCTCTTGATATGCTTGAGGTACATTTATAGTATTATATTGAAAAGCAAAAAATCATCAGCCTTATATTATCAGCATGCAGTGCATGGCTTGCATTACAATTAAACATTCTGCAGAATTTCTTTTGGCTAATTTGTTGTAAATCTAAGCTTTTATATTCTTGTAGTGGCAGTTTGTTCATTGTAGCATATAGGTGGCCATTTAGGACATTTGGCTAGCTCATAACAGCTTTGGACAAGTGGATTGTTTGTTCCATTTAAATGTAAAGATGTAGAAGAAAAGTAAATAGTCTATATTTTTAAGTTTTCCTCTTGAGAATGTAAAAGTAGTAAATTTGAGAAATTAGATTCCACTATATTGAAACGCACAGGAGTAAAGAAAACACTGTATCCTTTTCTTTTCCCCTTGTGCCCAGTTAAACCTCCATCCTTTTAACCAGTCTGTTTGCCCTTATTTGTCATTCAATTCCAGCTGCCGAGAGCGGTTAACACCCAGGCTCTGAGTGGAGCAGGAATATTGAGGATGGTGAACAAGGCTGCCGACGCTGTCAACAAAATGACAATCAAGATGAATGAATCGGATGCAGTAAGAGCTGATTTTTCGGCTTGAATAATGAGATGAATTAATGAGCCTCAACAATTGCATTTTAAAGCTGTAGAAGTAGAAAATGGGTTATTAATTTGCTTATTGGCTTGAATTCTTAGCTGTATCAGTTGACCACCTTGGCAGTACCTGGATAATTTGCTTCTTTAGAACCAGAAATGTTGTTGGTAATCTAATTTGTAATGCTTGACTCTTTCATCTTTTTCAGTGGTTTGAAGAAAAACAGCAGCAATTTGAGAATCTGGATCAGCAACTTAGGAAGCTTCATGCCAGTGTTGAAGCATTAGTCTGCCACAGAAAAGGTAACTTTACTTTTGTGTAACTGTATGAACCTTAGGAAATGGTGATGAAACAAGAGCTCAGCATGTCAGAGCTCCTAACTAAAATAGTTACACAATGTATTTTAGTGGGAAAATCATCTAATTGTGTATTTTATTTTAAACTGCACTAGTATTTTTGTATACCTCTCTTTAAATTCAACCAGAGTATCTGTCATTCCTGGAGTTACTATAATTATTTAGCATATTTTTTGTCCCCTGCACAGTTTCATTACCACACCTGGCAAGTAATTCTACTATAGTAGACATCCATAAATTTATCTTTGGATTTCATTGCAAGAGTAATTTCTTTTTGAACAAAAAGTGGCTGCATAAATCCATTTAAATATCTTTTGGTTATCTGTTAATTGAGTTTAAGTGCTTACATAGGAATTTACTATTCTTAATTTGGTGATTATGATGATATACCCTCAAGCTACTGTTAAGTTAAACTTTTCTGGGAAGGTAAGCAGTCATAGAATATCAGCTTTCTGTTTGCTTATTTTAGATATAAGCAAAGCCTGTAAGTTTACATTGTAATAACCTGTGCTGCTTTTTGTCAAAGGTGAATTTCCATCAGATTATTAGAAAAACAAATACACAAAACAAAAACCAAAGACAGCCCCAAACCACCATTTTGAATTTGTAGCTCAAGGAAGACCATAAGTGTGCTTTCTGATAATATTGTATTATGTTAAAATATGGTGCCACCTTTGAGCTCTTCCAAAAGTACATGAAAATGTCGTGAGTTGCTTTCTTGTAATTCTAATCAAGATTCTCTGTAGCAAAAATACCTTTAGCCACCTGTCCTCCAGGCTAAGGAGTATTTAAGAAGTAATGGAAAATTGAAATCTTTATTTATGGTTGATTTGATATCTTATAGATTTGAAGAAGTGTTAGTTCTTTGGGTTTTTTGTAACAGTTGTGTTTTAATTGTAAAAGTTTTAAATATCTGAAGATATAAGACATGTAAAAGTTTTAAATATCTGCAGTCACTTCTGGTGTTCTGAGGGTTCTGCAGGAGCAGCACAGTTAAAAACAAACCTGAAGTAATTTGGACTAAACATTTGTTCAAAGGTCCTTCACAGAACTAAACTTTGTACAGAATTACTTACATGGGATTTGAGACAATTGCACCAGTATTTGTTAATAAATAAGCTCAAAACTTTACTTTCACAGGTGCTAATATGTGAGGTTTGTTTGGTTTTTTTTATTTTAAGGCATGTCAGAAAGGCATGGCAATATATTACAGTATGCACACGTAAAAGTTACGTAAAGTCAACAAAATAGTCCAACAGAAATAAATTCCACTCACAGGAGTGGTGGTTTTGAGAAAGGGTCAGGTTTTTTCCTGCTGAACTAAATGGTGAAAACTACACCTGTAAACCTGTTGAAATTGTTCTGAATTTGCTCTGTAGGTTACTTGGCTTTTGTTTTGTGGATTTGCCTGTTCTTTGAACTAGGCAGTTGGATATTACTGAAGTGACTTCTTTTTCATGTCTTTTTCTAGACAGAGACAGTAAGCATGACATTAATAGACTTGGCAAAGCATTTACCGCTTGAGAGTTTTTTGCACAGGAGTCTTTCTCCTAAAGGTGGTTTCATTGTGATGTACTTGTGTATCTCATCATGATCTTTAGCTTCTTTTTTTCAGCTGATGAAGTTAAGCTCTGCTCGATTTCAGCCCTCTGCTCCACTGATATATGCTGCAGAGTAATATAACAAATTAACTACATCATGCTAAACATTACTCCTGTGTTTCAGAGCTTTCAGCCAACACCGCTGCCTTTGCTAAAAGTGCTGCCATGTTAGGTAACTCTGAGGACCACACTGCTCTATCTAGAGCTTTGTCTCAGCTTGCTGAGGTTGAGGAGAAGATAGATCAATTGCATCAAGAACAAGCTTTTGCTGATTTCTATGTGTTCTCAGAACTGCTTGGGGATTACATTCGTTTGATTGCTGCAGTAAAAGTGAGTAATGCTAGGAAAAATACTGACTTCCTGTTTAAAGTTATGTCCCTCAACTTACAGGTTTAGTGTAAATGAATGTGTGTTCTTGTAACCCAATTAAGTTTCCGCCTGGTGTTCTAGCTGAGTAAAGTGAAAGCATACATGATCAGTTATTCCAGTGATAAAAATGGATGTGATCAAAAATGTGAATGGAGTGGTAGGATCTGGAGAAAATGCAAATCTGCTTTGAGCAGCACTTATTTTGTACAGTATTTGGTGATATTGTACTCTACTGTGTCTAAGTATACTGTACCTGTTTTTTCAGATGGCTTACTGTTACAGTAAGCATACATAAATGTTCATGAACATAATTTAGCTATATTTGGTAGATAGCCATTAATGTCTTTAAATAAGAAAAAAAACATTTGTGGATCTATCTCATGAAAGAAAATATTCAGTTTAGGTGTAAGCTATGCTGCACAGCATAATTTAGACATGAGAACCAGTATCTGTGAATTCTGTACAGAAATATCTTTGAACTTGCCAGGTTATTGGGAGTATATATCTTTCTTTTTGTTTCTCTTTTCTTTTTTCTTAATGTGTGTGTACTTTACTTCTGCTGCCTTAGCCCATTGCTAACAAAAACGTGTTGCTAAAAGTGCATGTTATCCATATGCATGAACATTTTGCTAGCATCTGCATTTAGAGAATTGTCTGCATAATAGAGCATTTTGTGGTGGTTGTTCTGGTAGTGTTTTGAGAATGAGGGGCATAAAATAATTTGGAGCCCTAAAGTGTCTGCTCTGAAAAGGATTCTGGAATAGCCTGTTACTTGTGAAAGGTATTGAGCTTTGCAGACCCGATGTCAAGTGAAATGCAATGCATGGTAGATACACTAAGGTTTCTTTGAGTGTACTACTTGTTCCAGCTTTATCCTGGAATTATTTTTTCCTACTGGGAGTTTAGATAGCTCTAACAATTCCAGTTGTTTAATAAATTTTTCTGTTCTACAGGGTGTGTTTGACCATCGAATGAAATGCTGGCAGAAGTGGCAAGATGCTCAGGTCACTTTACAAAAAAAACGTGAAGCTGAAGCAAAACTCCAACTTGCCAACAAACCTGATAAATTACAGCAAGCTAAAGATGAGATAAAAGAGGTAATGTTATCAAAGACTATTTTGGAGGTCAGACTTTCTGCATTGGCTCATTCATTCTGCATTAATGCTGCTTTACACCATTTTTGTTTACAAATCACTTGCTGTTTCTCAGATTTACTGAAATTGTTAAAAGGAATTTATTTGAAATAATGACTGTGTGCAATTTTTACTCACTGTGAGATCTGTAAGACAGTTAATACTGTCTCTACAAAATCTGGGAGGTGGGAGGTGGGGAACAAGTTAATGCTTTTCACTGTTAACAGCTCACTTGGACAGGCAGAGGAGCATCTCTTGGTTTCTAAAGCTAAGATGATTTGGGTAAATCCAAAGACAATTAAAAGAATTATTCCCATGTTTTGCTTAAATATTCAGCTTTCCTACCCATATATATGTGCATGTATATATGGTGTAATTTCAGTAAAAATAAATCTAACATGTTGAAGTGTCATAATTTATACACTTTTTCTATCATGCTTCACTAAGGAAATTGAAGAGGTAGGACAACTTAATTATTTAACACTAATGTGTTCTAAGTATGCTCTAGTACTCTCCCATTAAATAATGGAAGAACATCATTGCAGATTTCAAGCTCTTTTACACAATTGCTTTGTTTGGCTTCCTCATTGGTCACTAACCACATGCTCCTTTGTTCTCTTTGCCCTTTGATATATTTCACATACGGTACTGAAATTACTCATTATCTTGACTTTCTTTTCCTTAAAAAGTTCTTTTTTTACTGAGAAGACTTAGTGTTACTCTTGTGTGACCACGTTCTTTTTGATTGCCTGTCTTGATGTCACCCATCCATTAACAATAAATTTCTTGATTACTGGTAGTAGTGGGAAATAGTGATCCTTTCCCAGTCCCAGTATTAAAATAATTGCTTTTTTCTGAAGGAATTATTTTTCCTGCTTTATTGGATGATTAGAGAAGGCTTTTAGTAAACCCACAATTTAATGTGCCAATTGAAAGTTCTCACTGCCACTGAAATGTATTCAGAGTTGCTGAATTCTGGAATACTAGACCCTCTGGCAGTGGAATTGCAAAATAGCCTAAGCAGCTTGACCATCATCCATGACTCAGTTGGGGTTTTTTTGTGGATAAAGGGACAAAGAATAGTCCTAGAAATACTTAATTGAATGAGAAATTTCTCGTTGTCAGATACTATAAAATGGCAAACTGTTATCCAGTGAGGATTTACATAGGACCTGGGATTTGGACATGATAAAACTGAAATGGTGAATTCATTAGGCCTTTCATTTGACAGAAATCTCATGCACCTCTGGTTGATGTGGATATGAAGGCATGGGCAGTCTTAAACTACCTTTCCTTAGCTATGTTTTGTGCAGTTTCAGTTATCAGATTATTCTTCAGACTGATCTTCCATGAAGAAGATCCTATTATGACTTACTAAATAGCTTCATAATATGTATCTGAAAGGACAGTAAGAAGATTGTGAATAAATATAAACCAAAAATATAAATATGGAGATATTTATTGGAACATAGATGATACTTATCTCGTATCACAGTAGTAACTTGACACTGCATCACAAAATGCTTTTGTTGAGTAAGTAGCACCACTGGATTGCTAACAGGAAGATGCTACATTGAAGCATGTTGCTTCCCTGCTGCCTTTTTCTGAGGAATATAAATGTTACTGAATGTGTTAATATGTTGAGATGAACAGATATAGTTGCATTTCAAAGAAGTGGTAGCCTGAGTGTGAGGCTCTCTGTTTCTACACAACTAGCTTAAATTTAACAATTTAATAGGTGTGTAAAAGCAGTTACAGGGCAGTGTAAATGCTGATGATCCCTTCTTGTCTAGCTGGATGTTTTTTCACAAAAACTAAGGAGACATACATTGTTACATGAATGCCATGCTCCAAATATGGCAAAACCCCTAAGAAACATCTCTTGCTCTGAATCTGCCTCTAGTGATCTTCTTACCTGCAATAACTTTTCTACTCCTGCTTTCTATGAAAACAGTTGCCTCTGAGAAAGAAGGCTTGTGCTTTGGAAAACTGATAAACACATCCTCAGTAGCTTGTCATTTGCAAGAGAAATATGATAGAGATAATCGTATACTTGACCAGAGGCAGAGATGAAGATTTACTCATCTCTCCTAGAGTTAGGGAAGTGCAGGGAACTAACCGGAGACTCTTCCAAGCTTGATTGGGCAGATTTAGGTTCTTTTGTATGAAGTTTGTAAAGGGAATAGCAAGTAAAGCCTTAGAGATCCTTTATCTACAGATAGCATTGCTTTAAACTAATTTGTTGTAACTGATTAGATGGCATTCTATAACACAAGTTTGAAATTGTTATTGTAAGACTTTCTCGTAAATAGGCCAAAGAAATAGGTCTTTTTAACTCTTAAGTGACTATAAATATGCTAAAAAAGTTCAGATACTGGTAGAATGAATGGACAAAACAAAATCTTACCTTTGTATGTCTTTCCTTTGCCAGTGGGAGACAAAAGTTCAGCAAGGGGAAAAAGATTTTGAACAGATCTCCAAAACCATTCGCAAGGAAGTGGGAAGATTTGAGGCATGTATAATTTTGTCCAAGTAAATGACAGTTCTACTGTAGATAATATTGACATTCCAAGTAAAACTTGTTGAGAGGTTAATATGCCATAATTTATTTATTAACAGAAAGAACGAGTGAAAGACTTTAAAACTGTTATTATCGAGTACTTAGAGTCGTTAGTGCAAACACAACAGCAGGTAAGATAAATTTTAAGTTTTGTGCAAGTTATATTTAATACATTTTGTATTAGGTCATTTAGGAAAAGATGAGCTTTAAGCACAGCAGTTTCTAAAACATTAAGAGCTACTAGCCTGTACTGTATTGGAGTATGACATGATGATTGCAGCTTCCCAGCCCTTGCACAGCTGTAATTCAGGGAAGCAAGGGAGAAGCTCCCTTAGGAATATGGACAAGCAGAGGGTCTTGTCATCTTCTCAAACTGAATTAGTACTTTCACTTAGAGATTGGAATAAATTGTAATCAATATGTATTTACACTTACTGAAGAGACTTGGATTCTTAAATTATTTGTTCATTGCTTTTTTTTAAAGAGTACAAAATATTATTGAATATTGGAAAGCATTAAAACAGTTTCCAGCCTCTGAGAAGTAGGCCTTGTTACCAGAAAAGTCTCTGGGCTCTTTCTTCTGTTCATTCCAGGAATATAACCCTCCAGCTTTGTTTAATTAAAAAAAAAAACAAACCAAAAATCCAGTATTCTTAGAGGTAAGAATAAGTGACTGCTATTTTAAAAAAATAATGCTGTAGAATACAATTATATATATGTGTTCAACATACGGTAACACATCTATAGCTATGAGCAGATTTGTGTATTTATTACTTGTGGGTTTTTTGCACTATATAAAAAGTGGGAATGAACAACTACCTATGTTCTTTCTTTGTCTGGTGGAAGCAAGTTTACTGCAAGAGGAGGTACATATGTGCTGTGTTTTCCAACATTTGGTACTTAATGAGTGATTTTCCCTTCTCTTCAAGCTAATAAAATACTGGGAGGCATTCCTACCTGAAGCCAAAGCCATTGCCTAAAAGAAGAATATTCCAAATGGATTCTGGATGTTTGTCCTGGATAAAACTAAATTCCACAGTGAAATAAATCACTTTAAATCATCCAAATAAACCACTATATATTTTATGAATTAACATGTGGCTTTTTTTATATACCACAGCATTTTATTAACAAGCTGCATGTCCTGACCCTCTTTGAAGTGGACTGTGGCATGATGTTCTGCAATACATTGCTGAATTGAACACTATTGTGTCTTAATACTTGCACTAAAATGTGCACTGCAAGGCCAGAAAGCTGATATTTTTGTTCTTTACACAATGTTATGTAGTATGTTTACCCGATCTTTATGAAACAAATTTAATTGCATTGATTAATGTTCACTCAAACATTCCTGTACAAAATCATGTTTTTGTGATTACAATAATAAAGGGATGTACCTTGTGAAACATTAAACACTGAGTTTGTGTCGATTGATATTTACTGGTGTTCTTAGGAGTACCATTTAGAACAAATTGAGATATATCCAGGGCAAAACCAACATGTAGTAAAAAGTGCTGGAGAAGGTATTAAAGCTCCACAAACAATTATCTGTGGTAAACTGTTCTGGTTTTTGTTTCTGAATCTCTTCATTACAGGTGTTCTTTTCACTTGAAGTTATCACTGCCTTGGCAAAGTCTACTTTGTTAGTAGTCATAGGGTCAAAAGACTGATGCTTGGGCAACAGACAGATGTAAACTGAAATCTCCTTCAAGTGTTCACAAAAGCATCTGCAGAGTTAAAATCGCCTGCATGGTCAAATACTGATGTCCTGCTGGACTGATACCTTACATCAACTGTATTCAGTGGTCTCAGGATACAAAAATAAAAAATCTTGCAGTAATTCTGGTAAGAGGTGAAGAAGAAAAGTGGGTAATTCAGCTGAGTGCATGTTAGTTACGAAGTCAGCATTCTATTTGAATTTTCCTGAATAGAAAACACATTTGAAGGACTGGTTATACCTTCTGCAAGAAATCAGAGCAGATAAATATTTTTCTGAAATACACAATATTAACATAGGATGTGCTGTCCTGTCATTTTAATGATATACTGGGCTTGTTGATGTATTAGTATTAATGGAAGGTATTGATGTTAACAAATTTTAGGCAAATACTAATCATATAAAAAAACAAGAGAAGCTATTGCTCTCAGCTAATCATAAGACTACAGGACAAACCCCTGAATTTGTATTGTTTGGGGTCAAATATAAGGAAGCACATAATACCATTTCTGAACAGAATGGAAACCTCAATTCAGCTGGAAGATCATAATCTATTCTTACAACAAAGTTTGTGTGAACTTTACAGATTGGTGTTTCCTATTTTTCTACATACCTCTTGACTCAGTATTTCTAAGAGTTTTCAAGGAAACTAGAACAGAAAAAAAGCCCACCAATATTTATCAAGCCTTAATCAAGCATTTTTATAAATGGTTGAATGCTAAAATCTTAAGCTTGTAATACCTTATGCATCAGTGTTTGTTCAATTATTGATCTTAAAACCGCCTTTTGAAAAGCTCAAGTATGCAGGAGGTTTATGATGAAGAAACTCATGTAGGCATAACACTTTTAAGTGTTACAATGTACCTAACATTGGCTTGCTTGGTGCTAATGAAAACTGACCAGCAGCTCAATGTTAAACTTCAGATACATACCACTCAGACTGAAAGTGGTATTTCCAGAACTAAAAGACTCAGCTGGGACATGCAGAGATCAAAATGGGTAAACATATCCTTTTGTGATCTTTGTTGTGCAAGTGCTTTGTCCAGATTTCTTAGCTCTTGACATCTTTTTGCTTCTATCACTGTTAGAATTCATTTGAATGATAGATCAGGTTTTTTCTCTTTGTGACGAGAGAAGAAAGAGCTTTCACATTAGTCTGCTAGCAAGGATTAGTGTGACTATGTATAACAGAGAACTGAAAACAAGAATGAGTTGTGTAAGTTTTTTCTTAAAACCAGAAACCTTTCAGGGAACAAAAGGATAATGGCAATTCTGGAGTTCTGGGTTGGCTGCTAATACAAAAAATTTTAGGGTTTTTTTTGCATCACAAGGTTGTCTTGAACAGAAGATCCAGATCAGCTGTCACATTTGGCTAGTGTAAAACTCTTGTTGCTTCAAGAAGCTGTTAATGACCCTGAGATTGTCTCAGTTAGCTGATAATTCAAGGTTGTGGGTTCAATCCTCAGATGGGCCACTCACTTAAGAGTTGGACTTTTTGACCTTTATGGGTTCCTTTCAACTCAGAATATCCTGTGATCTGGAAATTTATTTTGCTTATATTCCCCTGCATTATGAAGACTGGAGGATTGGTTACTGTCTTACATAGTACGATTAACACATCCATGTTAGCAGATGTTTCTCAACCCAACTGAATGGAGGTATTGCTGAACTCTGTCCTCTGTGGAGCTCAATACTTGATATTCTACTAAATTTAAGTGGTGTTTTCCATGAAAACTACAGGCCACTGTACCACTGAAGAATCACTAGCATGAACAAAAAGTGAATATTTTCAAAATTATGAACTCCAGTTGTAATACTGTATGAAAGACAAGGTGCTATTGAATTCTAGTTTACCTTTTAAGTTAAAATAAAATACAGATGCTTGCAACAATTTAAAATCATCCACCTCCTTCTATTCATCATGTCCATTGTTCTTTTAAAATTAAATACACATGACATGAAATGGCTGAAATTGAAGACATAGTTATTTCTTTCTTAAACTGACGTTCAGTGTACAATAAGTCTCTGATTCTTTAATCACTGTCCCTTTTAAAATAGAATATTCTGCTCTCCTATCAATTATTCCTTCTTCTACCTCTCCTAAATTATTTCCCTCTGAAAGCCTCATATGGGAGTTTGTTTCAGTATCTGTGAAGTTCATGCCCCAAATATGTCAGTTTCTTTCAAATTGTAGAGATGAGCTGCTGGCTGGTAGATCCTGTGCATTTAAGTGAAGAGTCAACATCCACTAAAATTATGCGTACAGCGAAAATATTGTCGTAAGGAAAAACAAATAGGGAAAAAACAAAAACCAAAGCCTTATAATTTTTTCTCTCCTTTCATTTAAGAGTAGATCAGGCAGTGTAATAATTTTAATTTGTGACAAAATATGAGTCTGTTACAAACATGAGGGAATAAAGGGCAATATTTTAACAGGTGAGAAGCTGAATTTTCAGGTTGTTCAGAATATTACTTGTTACCTGCTAAGACAATTCTTCCCTTTTTTAAAATTCTTGTCTTCTATAGTTGAATCAGTGGTTAACTTGCTAATAATCATTTGACTTTACTGGTAGAGTCGTTCCATTTTTGTTTTTCCCCAAATCAATGAGGAAAATGACTAGCAAAGGGAAGGGGTATAAAATAATCCAAATATTTTTGTTGTCATTAAGAAAGAAGAGTACACAAAGCAGCTTAGGCAGAACCTTCCTAGCAGGATATTCATATGAAAATTAAGTAGAAGAAATATGCAATGAAAATGGAAGGGCAAGAAAAGACTGGAGATAAACCATGTATCTATGGCTAAATTTTGCAAATTGATTTAAAACCAGTTTTGTAGGAACTGAAAAATTGACAAACTTAGGTTGTGATCTAATTAAGGACTGTCTTTTTTTGATCAGGCCTCTTGTTTTGATGTGTATTTTACTTACTACCACTTTGATTAGAATTTTTATATGGGTTTCTTTGCCTACTTATTTTCTGGAAACTAGCCATTCAGAAAGTCCTTGAATCGTGAGTATTAGTGGAAAGTGATCTTCCAGATTTGCCTGTAATTATTCCTTTTTCTCTCCTGTGAATCACTCTAACATCATGAATTCTAAATCCCCCCTCCCTGTATGAGGAATTGCATAGTGACTGTTTCGGAAAAAAAGAAACAACAGAAGTGGCCAACAAAGAGGTGGATTGATGATTCCTAGTTTCTGTAATCATGGAAGGTTAAGGTAGAATCTGATGACATGTAACAGTTACAGCTGGAGGGAGTATATTACTAATTTATTTCACATGCTGGATCAAGGTAATTTAAGAATATAACCCAAGATACTGATACCTGCAACAGCACCTAGCACTGAAGACCAACACTTACATTTCCTACAGTACTTTTGCGTGTCTGCTCAACAGATGAATTTGAAGACAGTCTGTGTCAATGCTACCAGTAGAGTTCAACTATTTTACAGTTCTGCTTTTAAGATTACTAATATAATTTTAATACACATTACACCAGTTCAAGTCAAGCTACATTTGAAATATATTCTTGCTTTGTGGTTTAGGGGAAGCATTGTAACATTTGTGCAGTTAGCTGTCAAAGACTAGAATCCTGGATGGTTTTGAACACACTTTGGTAGCATTCTGTGAACTAACATTTCTTAGATTTTTGATCTTCAGTGTATTAGACAGAAAGACAATCCTTAGCCAGCCAGCCATGGGGAGAAATCCTTTTTTTTTCCTTCAGATGTAACTTTAAAGATTAGCCAACTAATCATGATATATTGTGTAAATTAAGTATTTAACATTCCAAAACATATTGACGTATTTGAATTCAGCTCACCATGTAATCTTCCTTGTTCCTCTTGGCTGATGCACAGTCAAAAGTTCCATTATATTCTATTGAATTTGAAACCAGATTAATGTCTAAAACTTTTCTTTGTTAGTAAGTTACATGATATTAAGGAGAAAAGTAGCTTTTTGAAATTACTGGTTATTAGGTTGCAAACAGCCACAAACAGTGCTCCTGTGAAATTCTTCTACTGACTTATCTGCATAAATGCATCATAGCACAAATGGTGTCCTGAGTTATCCCTCTGTTTTGGACTGGGGGAAGAACAGAAACTCAGCCTAAAGACTGGATTCTTAGCCAGAAGATAACAGTAATGATAGCATGATAAGTACCCACATTTACTAGAGTGGTGAAAACATTATTATAATCCTAGTCTTTCCTTGGGATTATTATAATGTCTTTATCAGAGGGTACTTTGTAGGGGAATGGAATTTCGTACATACCTTTCAGTCCAAGGACATCGTGGAGAGCATGGCGGGCCTGAAAACACTGCTCATCGCTAGTACCAAAGAGCAGTGCTGGGACTGTTCTGCTGGTTCTCAGCAGTTCAGGACACCTGGCCCAGGAGCAGTGTTGTGCGGAAACAGATGCCTGAGGACTATCTGGCTTTGACTTCAGGTCGTTTTTTAAAAATTTGGTTTGTTACTTCACTTTAGTTAAGACAAGTAAACTAGTGCTAGTTTGCCTTAGTCTTCTTGGTTTAAACCAAATGATGTCTATTTTGTATTGAATCCTTCAAGGTCACAAATCTTTGCTTAGAGCAAAATATAATTAAATTTACTTTTCAGTAAAATAAAGAGAAATGGAGGGGAAAGGAGCTTGTCGTATTCCCCTCTCCCTCCCCAGTGCCATTAATCTAGAAGGAAATAAGTCAGTTTTCAAAAGAAATTTCAAAAAGCTGATAGCATAACCATGGACATCAGATAAATTTGTTTTCTGTCCTTTTTCGAGGTATGTTTTTATACTTGAATCTACTTATGCAAGATCAAACCCTCTGTATTCATGGCTTTATCATGGTAGCTACTCTTGAAAAGATAGTGAGAGTGTGAGGTTTTCTCAGGTAGTGCCTGAGACTCTAGGGCTCACAAGGTGAGTTTTAAGATATGACCATCTAACACAGTGGCCGTTGTCATTTTGCCATGCTTCCAAATGGTTTGGAGCTTGGAGTTGGCAAATTTCTGTGACGTCAGAGCATTTCTTTGTGCCAAAAGCATGGCCTTCTAAATGCACTTGGTATTACACCTTCTGTTTCTGCTTCCATTGCTCTTTAAGTCATCAAAATAGCTGCTTATTTTGGAGTGTGAGAAGTATTATTTAATTTCTCCAGTGGCTAGAAATCATTTACACTTCTCTGAAATGGTTTGGTTTTCTCTGCTAAATAAAGTTAAGCTGTGGCTTCTTGGGAACACATACAACATAGGCAACTTTCTTCAGCACTGCTTTTTCTCTTCCCCCCCCCCCCCTTAATTTCGTCTCTGTTCATAACAGACCTTACAAAAGGTGCTGCATTTGTTTGTTGACCAACCTGGCCATGGCAGAAGACTGTGCTGCCATTCAGTGGGACCTTGATAAGCTTGGGGGTTGGGTGGTGGGAAACCAGATGAGGTTCAGTAAGGGCAAGTGTGGGATGCTGCACCTGGGAAGGAGTACCCCAAGTACCAGCACAGGGCAGACCCTGACCTACTGGAGAGCAGCTCTGTGGAGGAGCACCTGGGAGTCTTGGTGGATGAAAGCTGATAATGAGCAGGCAGTGCTCTTTTGGCCAGGAGTGTCGTGGGCTGCATCAGGAAGAGCGTGGCCAGCACGTGGAGGGAGCTCCAGTGATGCTACATATGGAGTGTTGTATTCAATTCTAGTCTTGGTACAAGCAAGATGAGGAACTACTGAAGAGGGTCCAGTGGAGGCCACAAAGATGATGAGGGATCTGGAGCATCTGTCTTACAAGGAGAGACTGTGGGAGCTGGGCCTCTTTAGTCCGGAGAAAACTGAGAGGGGATCTCAATAATGTGTACAAATATTTCAAAGGTGGGTGCCAAGAGGATGGTGCCAGACTCTTTTCAGTGGTGTCCAGTGATAGCATAAGGAATAATGGCCATAAATTAAAACACAAGAAATTCCACTTCAGCCTGAGGAAGAACTTTACACTGAGGGTGGCAGAGCACTGGAACAGGCTGCCGAGAGAGGACCTGGAGGCTTCCTCTCTCCTTTTCTCCAGACCCATCTAGATGTGTTCCTGTGTGACCCTCTCTAGGTGCCCCTGCCTTGGCATGGGGTTGGTCCGTATGATCTCCAGAGGCCCCTTCGAACCCCAGCAATTCTGTGATTCAGGTTTGAGCTGCGGTGTGAATTTAGGACAGGATAAATTCATCCCTTTGGAAGTTAATATTTTTCCCCTCCGCTCTTTTGCGTGCTCCTCAGTGGCGCTACAGCTCTGGCTGTACCAAAAGCCGACGCTTTTGGTCAAACACCATTTGTTTCGAACCGCGGGAGCGCGAGGGGACGGGCAGGGCTGAGCCAGGCTCCCTCCCGGCCCCCGTCACGTGGCCGGATCACGTGACCAGCGCGCAGATGGCGGCGGGGCCGCCGCGCTGAGGACACCCGGCATGGAGGTGTTCATCCCGTCCTTCCGATACGAGGAGAGCGAGCTGGAGCGGGGATACACGGTGAGGTGCGCCGCGGCG
>VZRN01005951.1:0-23467 GCA_013397935.1 Dasyornis broadbenti | reverse complement strand
GGGGGGGGGTCTTGACTAGAGAGATAAAACATTAGGGTAATAAAAGATTAGAAGGAAAAATTTGGGAAAAATCTTATTATGCAACACTTGAGAATGGGTTCTGTAAATAAAGTAAATGGGAAACACGGTTCTTTCAAAAGTGCCTCTTACAGGAGCTCAGCTTTACTAAAACACTATTCCTCTGATATAAAATCTTGAAAGTCTTTTTCTCCCACCTCCCCGACAAAAAAAACCCAAAAACCCAAACAAAAACTCCAGAGTAAATTTGCACTTTGTTCCAGTTCTGTTTGGAGTATACATAAAACGGTGAAACACAGAATATGGAAAATGTCAGTTTTGCTAGTGGACAATTAAATTTCATTGTCAGTTTAAATTGATGACACTAGCTTCTAAACTATTGAGCCTGTGCTAATAAATGCAACAGTTGTTCATAATTTGGCAGTGAATGACCTTTAAATGTAGGCGCTTACTAAGGATGTCCCAAGAGAACAATTCAACTTCGAAATGACACCCACGTGTGCTTGTTGTCATTTAAATATGCTCCCTTTGTCAATAACAGAATAATAAATACTAGTTAGATTTCTAATGTTGATTCAGATCCCAGGAAACTTACTGAATAAATTAGTGTACATTTGATTTATATTGACCAAAAAAATTTTACAGTGGTATATTGCAGGTCAAGGTGACATACATTTAAATGTGTTGTAGAGCAGAGGGCATACTTGACTGACACAAGTGCTTACTGCATTTTTAATTAACACTTCCAATAGTACTTCCCAAATTGCTTCTGGATTTGCAAATGTAGAAGTAAGATCTGACATGTAAGATCCTAAACTAATGTAGATTTTTTGAAAGTCCATAGGCTCTACCTCCATAGAAGCAGCAGTTTAATTAGTAGGCTATACTTCTGTTTATGGAAGTATAAAACCACAAAGATCTAAAGTTTGGTATAGTTCATGTATTTTATCATTCTTTATTGTTAAAGTAAATGTACATAGAGTCAAAAAGGGAAGCTTTAGTTGTTCTTCCATGAAGACTTGGAATAAATCACAATAGCAAGTTATAAAGGGGGAATGTTTATAAGTTTTGTAATTACAAAGCGTGGAGAGAGTAATTATGAGTTTATGTAGAAATGTTTCAAAGTATTGCTATTCTAATCCTTTCTTCTAAACTGCAAACTTGGTAGTTTTAAAAAATCTGAAAAGGTTTTGCATACCTTGAGTATGAAATCTGCCCGTGTGAAGACTACTTGCTTACCAGTCTGACTTTTATAAGCTCACCATGTATTAACCTTGTGTCACAAGCACTGTTGAAATCAGTGACACACCAGTTACTCCGAGTTCAAGGACATTAAACCGAAGTATTAGATCTAATTAGAGTTTTTTTACAGTCTTAGTGTCTCCACAGAGGATTTTCAAATGTCCTGGTTGCTCTACAAGGGAGTCAGGGCAGGTCTGTACAGATGCATTTCTCTCCTACAGGAATGGTGAAGGTGATAAAAGATAATTTGACAGATGTCATTGGTTCTGTAATGTTAGAAAAATGCTATTTCGATCATTGTTTTTGGTGCATTTGAAGTTCCACTGAAGGTGCATGTGTTAGTGGACAAAATAGACTTGATGATTTAGACCAGATTGCTGTTACTAAGAATACTTGTTTTCTTTTTTTCTAGGGGGTAACTTGCGCATTTGTCAACAGTGGTGATTACATTTCTTTCCTCCAGTCAGTTTTCCTGTTTGACAGACTTTGTCAGTGATATGAAACTGTCTGCTTGGTATGCAGTGGGAACTTGAAGGGTGTAAAGGAAGACAATAAAGAATTTTGCAGTGCAGATGATGGCAGCTAAAGTAGAAACTAAGAAAAGGTAAAACCAAAGTGAAAACTGACTGAATTTGTACATAGCAGTCAGTTAGAGCTGTGGACAGATCAAACAGAGACACGTTGCTCTGGTGATCTCTAATGGCTCTGCAGCTGCTTGAAGGGCCCCTGATTCACAGTCATGCAATCTTATTGGAAAGGGCCATGTAAGATTTCTCTGAGCAGGAAATACCTTTTGCTTTATTTGTGATGGGAGGGTCAACAGTTGGGTATAGAAGCAGCAGCATGATTATCTCTATCAATTTTCCATTGAAAGACCAAAAGTTGACACATTCTATCAGTATACCACAACTGCAAAGCATGCATTATCCATTCCTCTCCCAATGTCTAATGGTTTGCGGTTTTAATGAGGAAGTTACATTTTTCAGAAAGATTGGGGGTAGCAGGGCATTCAGGCATGCATCACAATAAAGATATGTTTGAATTACATTGTTTCTTTGACAGGTATTGGTGACAAAAATTTGTTAATGATGTATTACTATCAGTGGAATTATTTCATCAGAGGATTCATGCTTAACTGCTTCTGGTGATGTTTCCAGGTAGGATCTAGTCATGATAATTGTGAAACCTTGTCAACAAAGATTGTGTTAAACATATGTCCGTTCTTCACTTGCCAGGATTGAGAACACACCAGGCTAACATGAGGGAAGATGTAATAGATTTCTCCCTTTTTCTTACTGCAGTGCAATTTTAATTGGTCTTTGAATTTTTTAGTGCCTGCTGTAATTCTTTCCAAGTTTAATTGCTGATTAGCCACCATTGCTGTACCATTTACTAAGTTTTCTTGGAATTTCAGTACATGATACCTAAGAGGATCTTCTGTATTAGAATGCCTGGTGGGTTAACTTCACTGCTGCGTTGAGGTATAGTGGAAATACTTAGGTTAGGTATGCACCATGGAAGTATGGAAGTGTGCTAATGGAGGCTTTTGAGCTACCATATTCTGAATACTCCTCTTGTCAGTGTTTTTGGGGGGTTTTTGGGGGTTTTTTTGGTTTTATTTTGTGTGTGTTTACTGGAATTATATGAGGACTTGTATAAACTTTTCGTTTTCAGTTTTCTATAAGCCTGGAATTTGTGTGGCTTAGGGAAGACTAAAATAGCATTTTGGAGAGCATTCTGCAAGGGGATTTTGATGACAAAACAGGAGTGTTGTCATTCCCATTTTTAATAGGAAATGAAAGGAGACGTATTTGTAGTCTGTTAATAAACTTATTCTAGATGTCCTGGTGATGAAAGTCTTGCAGGTAGAACATGAATACCCGCTTTCTGTGAACAGTATTTTTATTATTATTATTATTTCAACCTATGTATTGTGTAATAAATTTCACATTTCATAAACAAATAACTGTTGTAGGGTTGGATTTTTTTTTTTTTAAATTGAGTATTTGGGATGCAACAGTCAGGCTTGGGATCTTTCAGGCATTGAAATGAGGCAGAAGGAGCATATCATGAGTAAGGAGCACCATGTCCATTCTAGGTTTCAAACAAGGTATCTTTCGTCTCATTCCTCCTCTGTTGCTGCAGTGAGAGCTCCACCTCCTGTTCAAAAAAACCTTCAGTTCTAAGAGCGTTTAAGTAGGAAATCTGAGAAGATTATTTTGGATGTTGAACTTGCCCTCAGTGTAGAGTACTTACTACAGTAAGTAACTTATGAGAATTGGCAGCCAAAGCTCCACTGCGACTTCCATATAGTGTATTATTTATTTAGATGTCACAGTGTTTATGGGTGCCAGTGAAGTCCAGGGCCTCTATGAGGCAGTTATGGAATAATCTACATGGTACACGTTTCAAAAAGTTTCAAAAATCACTCTTGAAAGGCATTGCCTACATTTGATAGTAGTTGTTTGCCTCATGAGATGCTGTGAAAAGCATTGTGTATCCCAAAAGGTATTATTATTGTTTGAGTACTTAATTTTTAACAGAGTGGAAACAGTATAAAACTTTTGTGGAAGTCTTCTCTCCCCCGGGTTACCTTGAAAATAGTAAGATAAGAGTTACCAATCTTCATTGTTTTGTTTCTTATATTTCTTGTCTTTTCTGTAATTGATTCACTTTTAAAAAATGGATTCCCTTTTTATGCCAGAGCAGAAGGTATTCAAGTGCTACAATATATTCAGATTGGAAAATAATGCAATCTAGAGCTTTCCTTGTAATCTTTTACAAAAAGACAAAGTCTTGATTAGGGTAAGTGAAATAATCAATTGTTCAGTGGCAAGTTTGCATTGATTACAATGCACTGCTTTTATGTAAAAGGACCATATGAGTTGAGAAATAGATACTTCAGCTTTCTGTCTGTACTTCTGGTTTTGCATAGGACTCTTTCTTTGTGTATAGATTCTCTTCTCTACTCTCTATTGAGTAATCAAGCTCTTACAAGGAACAGGACTCCCTGATCATGTGTCTTCCTTGCAGTTGAGCTGTGATGGTAATTACAATCTGGCTTTCTTGTTCCTTTAAGATGTGGGGAGGTGGGGGTGATGAGTTGGAAGAATAAAGGGAATGTGGCTTCAGTTTAATAATAAATTAATGGACTAGTAAATTTATAGTAATGCCAGAGAATGTTACAAAAATGCTTGCTTTGCTTTGAATATGTGAAGAAATATATATTCAGGAAAAGAGTGCTAACCAACTTTGGATTTGAAAGTTATGCCATTATAGAATCAGAAAACATACTCACCTATTATTTTTCTGATCTGTTCCAAATTCTAAGAAAAAATATCTCCTGTAATGACATACTCCATATAAAACTTCAAAATGCTTCAATCTTACAAATAAGTTTGAGAACATTTGAAAGCTGTTTCTAATTAGAGATTCATTCTCCAAAGTAAAAGCCAAAGATCTTCTTTCCGGGTTTATGCTCTGGCAAGGGAGCATAAAAAGTCAGTAATTACTGAAAACATCTATTTTTGGTGTTGAATAGAAAATGCCAAAGGCCTTTCCTTTTGCTGAGTGCTCAGAATGTGGATGTGACTGTGTAGGAATAGAATCTTTGCACTACTTCCTCTGACATGGTGACTAGAAAGGTCAAGTAGATTCTGAAGTATGGCTGAGTTTGGGTGGAATTTTTTGCTGTTTGGTTTGGTTGACTGGTTTGGTTTTTGTTGTGGAATTTGTTGGTTTTGGTTTTGTTTCTTCTTTTTTTTTTTTAATTGACTTTTCATAGTTGTCCTCTCTATCAAAACCTGTTTCTAATTTTGGTTTTACCTTCCCTTGCCAGAAATGTTTCAATATCAGACATCCAGGTTTTGCCATGAATTCTTATTGCCATTTGGGAAGAGGGAAAGAATATTTTCATGTGTGTGTTAAAACAATTCAGTAAGAACTTGATGAGAGTGTTACTGTGGATAGTGATTTTCTCCTCTTAAATAAGTCAGCCCTTATGTTGGCCTGAATTAGTGGCAAACTAGGAAAATATACTTTGTAAAAAGTTCAGCACTTGCAGCTAAGAAGTCTTCTAACATTTTATCTTTTGGTAGCTACTTGTTACTATATATTTATCTGTAAAATAAACATAAGGAGGATATGATAATGGAGATCAGAAGCAGTTTTGAGGTTTTTGGTAGAATCATTTTTTCTCTACGTGCGTTTAGTCTTCATATTTGACTTTTTCTTTTCCTGGTTTGTATCTAATTGCAGCTTTAGAAAATCTATAAACATAGTTTCAAGGATAAAAAAAAAACTGGTACCATCTGGTTTGTAGTATGGAACTTTAAATTAACAGAGTGATTTTTTTGCCTGATCAGTGGGAGAAAGAAGGAAATTTCAACTGAAATAAATTGTTCTATAAACTAAGAAAAGAAGACAAGGAGTTAGTTACTTAAACCATGAACGTCACTGCTTTTTGCTGGATCTTTTTCTCTCGGTTTTGTTTTTTTGTTTGTTTTTTGGTTTTTTTTTGTTTTTTTGAATTGTTGATTTTAGAGTTTTTTTGGTTTTTTTCTTTTCCTAAGTGTGAATGTTATCATTACTCTGTTTGAATGCAGTGGGAAGGATAATACCAGTAACACAAAATGTAAGTGTTTAAATAATACATTTTGTGAACTGATACAGAAAAGGTTAGTTTTGAAGTGTATTTGGTGTCTAGGAAAGAACTGGTAACATGCTGCACATTCAAAACTAATTTTTGTTACTAAATTGTCAAAAATTGCTGATTTGAAAGGGGGTAAAAACTAGCTTAAACTAATCACAGATACAACTCTTATCTGTTACGGGCTAAGAATTTAATGCCCTATTGCTCAAATGAGTTTTTACAATAACGAGATAGCTGTATCACACTCCTAAGTGAAAAGCTCATGAACTTGCCTGCATGGTTATTTCCAACCTCCACTCTTCTAATAAGCTCCCAAAGTTGTTGCTTATAAAAATGGAAAATGGACCTGATAAAAATGTTTAGTCTGCAGGGCTGTGTTTTATTTATCATATCACAAAAGAACAATGTTTTGTTGCATCACGGTCAAAATAGAAGCGACCTTGCTTGTTCATGAGTGCTCAAAGCCTAGAGATAAGAGGCAAAGTAATAGAGTACAATAGAAAGAGTGTAGTGTAATTATTTGTGGCTTGTCAAGTGAAGCCCTTTCAGGCCCCAAGCGATTCAAATCTGGGAACTCTGCACAATTCTGTACACTAACCATAGCCAGCATCAGAGAAATCTCGCCCAGCTTCTCCGACAGTACTGAAATTGCATCAGTTTGTCATGCACTGAGCATGCCAGCTTCGCACAATATCATTTGCTTGCAAATGGGCCTGGCCTCAACGCCCTGAGACACATTCTTTGGTATCTGACTCTTGGCCTGTGATTTGTCATGTCTCTAGTGCTATCAGCGTAAAGTAATTTTAATAGATTCTGATGGTTTGCTTGTGGAAGGTAAAGAATGCACTACAGATTGTGTCAGGTAGTTTTCTATGGCATGTAGCATGTTGGAGGCCCTCATGATGGTGATAGCCAAACAAAGAGTATGGAGAAATGAGAACCCTATTTTGAATGGTATTTAACACTGCCCTTCTCAACACCCTACTGTGGACATCCTTGCTAACTCAGCAGGTTCAAGAACTTAACAGCTCACCAAAGCAGTGTTAGTTGTGCTTCAAAGTTGTTTATGGATGAGAGATATAGCAGAAAAACACTGGCTTTTTTGTCCCTATTCGAAAAGTGTTTAAGATGTGTAAAAACGTTAATTAGTTTTCAAAAAGTAAACTGGACATATATTTGTCTTGGTTACCTTTTTATTATTTGTTTGAAGTATTAGTACTCTCTAAATAAAAATCCCTGTGTTTTTTAGCAAGTATGTTATTTGAGACTAAAAAAAATGTAAAATAGCCTATGCAATTTATACTCACATGTGTCTTTTATAAAATTACGTAAATATGGCCTAGAAGATAGATTCCTGAAGAATTTTTTCATAGATTTTAGTTGGTATATTTATTTGATAATGATTTGATTACTAAATCTTTCTTTGGAATTGTTTTCTTACAGTATGAAGTAAGTATGTGGCATTTTTTTACTCTTCCTTTGACACCACTGAGATGAGATTATTTTGCCATTGACAACTTTGATCTTTGCATCATTTTTTTCAGCTGACTTCCTTAATTGATTACTACTTTGGTGTTGGAGCCTGCAGCATAGCTCTCCCGAATTCTGCTGACACCAATCGATTAATGTGAAGGTGTTAGTTAGTGATTTCATCTAAGAAACATTCAAAACCATGTCAGTAATCTGTTCTTTAAAACTGCCAGAACATTGAATTTTGTTGTTTTGAACATGTTAGTTTGGGTTAACAGGGATTTCTCTGGAGAGTCAAAAAACCAACCAAACAAACAAACAAAAAAAAAAAAAAAAAAAAAAAACCAAAAAAAAAAAAAAAAAAAAGAGTGACTCTGGTGGGAAGAACAGATTTTATTCAGTCGTACATTAATACAGCCTACATGCACATGCCTTAATATTTAAAAGACTGTTTTAAAATATGTTCTTATTAATATTTAAGGTATCTCTGAGGAATTTATAAAAATGCTTCAACACAGACTATTTCTTTTTATGTTTACCTAGGGAATTTTTGACAGCAGTGTAACTCTGAGCACCCCGCTAGCAAGTCTGTGCAAGTCTGCCACGTTCTTTCCTGCTGTAGCTTCCACGTTTGCTTAGCAGCTTTGCAAAGCTAAGCAAATTTTTAAAATGAGCCTGCATTTTTTCCTTTTTAGTTCTACATATGTTCAGAAAAATAGTGCTGTTTTATACAATTCCTCAGAGTAATTCTGTGTTATGATCAGAACTCACTGTTCAGTATTGCAGATAAGAAGAAAGAAGTAAAGTGTTTTTTTTTAAGCTTGATGTTAACTTTTGAAAGCATGCTTTGCTTTTATTTCTTGGTGGAGTTTTTTGTAGGACGACTTCTTAAAACAATGTAGATTTTTACAGTGTGCTAGCCTTTGTGTATGTTACTTGTGCATCAGTAAAGCATCTCTACCTGATTTCTTAGAGGTGGCTATGTAGAGTATAAGTTAGCTAAATCCAGTGAGCATGCTGTTTTCGCAGGCTTTGTTTGTAAAGAAGGCAACCTTAGTCAATTGCCACCACACCAACATCAAAACCAACAAAGTACTGTGCTCAGTGTAATATCCTTATGGTCAGATAGGGCAAAACATAGATGGGCATGCACACACGTGTTTGTGGGCACAGATAACACAGAAGCACGTGTATGTCAGCTTTGGAAGGATTTATTGCGTGATATTGCTGAAGGGTCTGTTTGAGTTCCAGTATGACTTGATGTTTTAGTGATGTGGATGATGAAATAAGAATGTCCTTATTTAAATTGGCCATCGACACCAAGGTGGAAGTGACTGTGAACATGCGGGAGTTCAAGAGTAGGGTTTAAAATAATTTTGATTAATTGGAAAGTTTATTTAAGAAAGGAAAATGGGGTGCTAACTCAATAGGAACGGGTGCCAAATGTTGTATTTATCAAAAAATAATCAGTAACACAGAATAAGATCCAAAATTTTAGGTAACAGATATTCGTGAAAAGATCTGGGGGTTATCATGCATCACAAGGTGGCCATGTCACAAGGCAAATGCATTTTGGGGTTTCAAAAAATGAATGTAACCAAAAGGTCAGTGATGTGGAGTGTATACTAAGCATGGTATGTGTATACTAGATGGGTGGCTTTTTAGGAGATGACTACATTGGTGGCTTAGCTGTGAAGCAGAAAGAAGCACAGGGACAGGAGTGTTAGGCCTTCCATCAGAGGTCTGAGTCTCTAATCCCAGTCCTGCTCACAGATATGTTTCACCTCAATCCTGTCTCATCTGAAGGGGCATGAAGGTAGACTGTACAAGTTAGAAGGCTCTTCAAGTTTATTAAATGACAGAAATAACAGAAGACTGAGCAATCTGTGCCATGTACTTCCAAGTATGGTCAGGAGCTGATGAAAAAATTGTATTTTCAAAAGATTATTTCAGAGGGGTTTGTAGGACAACAATTTTTTGCCAAGTTATATACCTTATCTGCAGAACTTGCTGTAGGTATCACCTAGTCTTGTATTTGATTAATGAACTAGGCACATTTTATTAATTTTGTGGGATGAGTTGCTTTTTTGTCAGTGTATGCTCAAACATCAGTGTTATCTCCATTTCCTGATGTTTCTTGCATGTTCACTTGTAGTGCAGACCTTGTCTCTGCCCTGGTGCAGGAGGCATTATGTGATGACTCTCAGTAGTAAGTTCCTGTTTGCCTGTTCCCATGTGCTTCCTATTAGGCACTGATGTGATCCTTTCCACAATGTGATCATGTGCCTTGCCAGAAGTTGAAGACAGAGCAATGCTCAAGAATAGTGCTCTGCCACTTGCCGCTCTAGTCCTCTCTTGCTTAGCCAGGGGCGTTCCCAGATAGTTCAGCGTCACTTAATTCTTGACGCATGTAATCCATTTATTGCTCATGTTTAAATGTAGCCTTTTACCCTTCACACCATGGAAATCATCAAAAAATCTTCTGCAGGTTCAGCAAGAGTAATACCTTAGAACAGAAGTCTTGGTGGAAAAGACTGGATTGTACAGCAGAATGGTGATGTGCCACTGTCCTGAGCACTAAATATAAACTTCTCATATTTCACTGCTGTCTTTTGTGTTAGTAGGGTGTTTGATGCTAAGTGATTTAAATATCCCTAGTATGCAAGAATCATGGTCACTGACAAGGAATATGATTACAGTGAAAATTTTTTACTCCTCATAGCTCAGATAGGCAATTTCTATTCTTCTCAAAGTAGCAGGGTGAGGTTATGCTGGGCAGCATGATAAGTAGGCAACACGAGTCAGTATTTACTCAGGCCCTATTTGTAAACCCATTTTTACCTCCTGCTTTACAACAGTTTTTAGTTTCTTGTTTGTAGACAGTAAAACATGATTCCATTTACAGTTGTGAGCAAACTTGCAGAAGAGCGTTGAGAACTAATTTATCATTCCCCAGGGAATGCAAGTTAGTAGCCAGGTAAGCTATCTTATGACTGGCATATGTTGACTGTCAGCTTTTCAGAGGCCCCAGTGCTGGATCCTGCGAGCACGGGAGACACAAGATTTAACTTTGATTACTGACTAACCTCCTCCTGTCTGTTTTTAACCCAAGAGCTCTGTGCATGCATGGGACTGCTCAGCTGCTAGTGGAGAGCAGATATGACAAGGTGCAACAAGAGCATACTCTGAAAAGGAGCTGAGGAGGGAAATCCCCAAGTCAGTCAAATTTGTTCTTATATCCATGTAGTCAAACGATGGCTTTGCTCTACTGTACAGCGAACAGGGGTTTGAAACTAAAACAGGTAAAAAGCTGTAGTTTAATCAGGCAGCTTTCTGTCATACAATATGTCTGGTACTGCAGCTGGTTTGGCAATATTTTTGGCTTTATGCTATTTTCTACTACCACAGAGAGGGAACCAGGTTATCAATAGAATTAGGGTCCTTTTCTGATATAGACAGCTTGGAAATGTACTATATGTTCTTGCATAGAATAACAAAATGGTTTGGATTGGAAGGATTGGATTTAAAAATCACCTAATCCAACCCTTTACCATAGGTGGGGACACCATTCACTAGATCACATTGCTGCTTAGACTCAGCCTGGCCTTCGGCATTTCCAGTGGTGGCATATCCACAGCTTCTCCGGGCAACCTGTTCCAGTGTCTCACCACCCTTATCATAAAAAAATTCTTCTTTGTTCCCAATCTAAATCTACGCTCCTAGTGTAAGAGTTTACACTGCCGCTTATCCTGTCAGTACAAACCCTGGTAAAAATTAGTCTTTCTCCATCTTCCTTGTAAGCCCCCTTTATATACTGAAATGCCACGAAATTGTCTCCTTGGAGCCTTTTCTTCTTGGGCTGAACAACCACAGCTCTTTCTTTTACAGCTCTTCATAGCCATAGTGTTTCAGCTCTCTGGTCAATTCTGTGGTCTTTCTTTGGACTTACTCCACCAGGTCTATGTCTGTCATGTGACTGGGGACCCAAGAGCTGGATGCAGTGCTTCAGGTGAAATTTCACCAGAGCAGAGAGGGAGAATCTACTCCTTCTCTCTGCTGGCCATGTTGCTTTTGATTCTGCTCAGGATGCTGCAATTGGGCAGCTTTCTGTGAGTGCACAGTGCTGGATCGTGCCCAACTTTTCATTCACCAGTGGCCCAAATCCTTTTCTTACGGGCTGCTCTCCATTCATACTCTATCCTGTATTGATACTGGGGGTTAACCAAACCCATGTTTGCACTTGGCCTTATTGAGTTTCATGGAGTTCATATGGGCTCACTCGTCAAGCCTGTCAAGGTCTCCCTCTGGTCCTTTCTCTTCAGGGAATGAACTGCACCACTCAGCTTGGTGTTTGGTTCAGTTTTGTGTTTAGAGGGCACTTAAAAGGCCTGGGATCAAACATGAGCAAGACCAGCTACAACAATGCTAGAATTCTTGCTCAATGAATAGTGCAAAGATGTAGAGGACTAAGTTTATAATTATCACTTGAGGCAAGCCCAAAGGGATTGATTAAGTTGTATATGGACAGGATTATTTCTTGAATTCTGTGGCTTTGGAGTGCTTGACTTTTAACCTCAATGGTTTTTTGTTGCATTTCTTTTGACAGAATAATGTCTAAATTTAAACTTTTGCAGTGAATGTTGTAGCACTCAGTATTTCACTGAAAAGTTCACTGTATAGTTTGGAGAAAAAAATAGCTGAGCTACAGGCTTCTTAAATGTTTTATAGCATGCCACTGTTGGTTTCTTTTTTTTTTCTTTTTATCCTCCTTTGTGTAACATTGTAAATATTTAAATATGGCTCCCAAAAATAAAATCTCTATAAAATGCTGAGCTCCTGTTGAAGACTCTACGGATTTGGTGTACCAAGTTAGAACTGGTTGATCGCATTTTAAAAATAACTTGTGGCTGTAATAATTTGCTTCAATAGCCTGACTAGTGGTCAAAAGTAAGAGCGAGGGTGCAGGTCAGCCTGCTGGTAACGACTGAAGCACCCCGAGGTCCTGGTTTTGCCTCTGGACCAGCGCAGCCTTTTTGGTAAACTTCCAGTGTAAGCATATATTGAGCAACATTGGACTGACTTGGTTTAGATGCAGTGGGAACTTGCATTCACTACAGAATATTCCTTTTTAATTAGCAGAAATTTTGAAGCAGAGAAATTGCTTAAGCTTTCTAAGAAAAGGTTTTCCTCAGAAGTGGGAATTAGCACTGCTTTCTCTTCCTGGATTCGTGGGATTACTCCTAGCTGAAGTGAAGCCAGAGGCAAATGTTGGTTTTGTTTGTTCCATCTCCTGCACTTTATATTATAATCCTGTGCTTACTAAAAAAGTCCAATGGTCAAAGAAATGGACTTAGAATTCACACTTAGTGTAGGCTCAGCTATTTTCTAGTTGTTAATTCTTGCTGGGTTCTGATCCAAGTATGTGTGTCTAATATACATATTTATAAAATTAAGAGAACATTCAGTACATCAAATAAACAGCCATACCTGTATTTTATTTTCCTGTTAATGGACTTATGTTAGTGCTAAGATCTTGAACAGATTCTCCTACACCATTAAATTAATAAAATAGTGTATTAGGTGATAAATTGTGTGTATTATGGAGTATTATTGATTACCTTGCTTATTAGTTGTGCATTAAAGCACACAGTATTTAGACAAATAACTAGATGCTCTTGTGAGTTGCTTTCTATGTATAAAATAAAAGAATGTCAAGCAAAATCTGAACGTGGGAGCTTGTAATTCCTATTCATGTTCAAATGTGAATGTACAGGAAGTATACATTTTTCTCATTTAGAAACTTCTAGTAGACTAAAGTTTGTTTCTTCTGGCTGTTTTTTAAGTTGCTTTTCTTTAATTTAAATTCTTTGTAATAATACGGTTTTCAGCTATAGATACTGCCATATAGGAAGTATTCTTTACAAGCCATCGACTTGATAATTTTGGGGAGTTTATAATAACAAGACAAATTAATGTTTAAAAGTCCATAGGAAGCACTGGAGTATTTTTCTCCTCTACTAAGTTATTAGTATTAGTAATTCTGTAGCTTGAATAAGATATGCATGCTCAGCCTGACAGTTGTCCATATAAGTTAGCTTGGGTTCAGTCCTTGGAGTGATGGCTCATGTCGGTTTGTGTCTTTGCTGGGGTGCCTAACGCACCAGTAGGGGTCACTCTATGCATTGAATTTAGGAAATATGTTGGTAATTTTAATTACATCTTTTAATTGCATATGCTAGCACACTTGAAAAGAAGAAATCCTAGAGGAGAATTCTACTCATTGTTTATTAAATTACTGTTTTTTCTTTGAGTTGGGAGTATCTGTACAAAGCATGCACAATAGTTAATCTTTTATAAGCTAACTATGAAATGTGGCTATATCTCAGACTGGATATCTAACGATGCAGTTTCAGGAGAGTCTTTCAGAGAGTCTTCACAGCTTGCTGAAAAAAGCAGTGTGTGAAAACAAAGTGATTTTAGTTGGGGTTACTGTATTTCCACGCCCTAAGTCAATACAAGAGGTTGGAAAGTCTGGTGAGGCAGGTCAATGTGCCACATAAATGCTTCAGTAATGTATTCTTCCATTTCTCTCAAAGTCAAACTTTAAGGCCATTTTTAAAAACCTAGCAGCAGGATATCAAACATGTGTGCATCTGTTATATGATATAGATGGGTGATGATATCCTGGTCTTCTAAATCAGGCAGTTAATTTTGCAACTAGTTGATGATCAATGTGGTCACTTCAAACCAATGTATCAGATCCATCTGTTTCCAGTTTTTTTGTAGTGGCAATGTTGTGAAATATATCTCTCCCTCCTGCTCTTCTAAAATCTATATCTTAGGATTTAAAATGTTTTCTGTATAAGAATGAAGAAAGATGAAAGTGTCTTAATGCTTATGAAAGGACATAATCCTTTCTTAAATGGGGCATTTGTCTAGTTTTAAATTAAATATAAAGACTGAGATTTGTAGTTTGTAATACTTTGTTTACTATGATTTCTTAATGAGGGATGCATTGCACATAGTTCAGTGGAACTAGCTATGCTATTTATATTCTTGTCTTTTCCATAATCTCCTCTTCCATACTTATTGCAATAGTTTATGTACACGTGTTATTCTGTGCCACAGTTGTGTGCAGGAGGTCACATATGGATCTCGGGTCTTATTTCAAAAGAGTCGGAAGCCACAGAGAATCTTCAATATAAGTGGTCTGTGGAGAAAGCCCAGTTTTCCAGCAAAAACCACCCTAATCTGATGCCTGGGATCAAGGACCTGAGACTTCAGTTTCCGACTCAGGCAAGTCACAGTGGTCTGGTGGTTTGCTTCAGAAAAGCACCGATAACCACATGGAGTCAGGTGAAACAGAGATGGAGAGTAAGAGCATATTTGTAATACTCACCATATTTGCTTCAGAGGCTGCCTATAATGATAAAGTGATTAATTTCAGTAATACTGGCACAAGAGCAGATGGGAGCAGAAAAAAGTAATAGCAAGGTGGTAAGGACCAGCATTTGCTTGGTTTTTTGTGTCTAATGAGATTTGCTTAATATGATTGATGGCACTATCTGAAAACTTGTGCTGATCAGTTTTGCACACATTGCACTTTGACAATAGAACGAAAGATTTGCACAAATGTGTGTCTATCTCCTTTTTTGCAGTGAAGTGGTTGAAATTCTATTTATGTTGGTAATTTTTCATTATATCTTTTTTTATTCTTTTCTTTAACTGTTGTCTCTTTACTAAGAAGTATGTAGCAGGGAAGAAAGGGAATGGTGAAGAAATAAGTGATAAGAAGAGTATCAATATTTTCCTTGTATTCTTAGTTCATAAAATTGATACTTTGTTTCTTAAAGTAGTCCAAAAATTGGTATCTTACAAGCAGAGAAATGTCTTTCAATGACTGTGCTGCATTTTAAATTGGAATAGAATAACAAAGTTTGTAACCCTGTAGCATAAAAACAATTATCATGTTTTCAGGAAATGTGACTTGAATTCACAAAATTTTTTTCAATTTATGTGGTTTTTTTGCCTGATGCTTGTTTTTCCTTCTTGCCCTATTTTTTTCTCTACATTTCCAGTGAAGTCATCATGGCTTAAATAAATCATAGTTTTCTTTATTCTCTCTGCACCCAGGTATACTGGTTGTCCTGGTCATCTAAATCTCATGTATTTTAATACCTTTATATGTAGCCCTTTGAAGTATTATGTCTTCAAAATCGGTCTTTGAAAGAAAAGCTTGCCCTCCTTTTCGCAGAATCAGTGAATGTTTAAAGTTGGAAGGGTCTACTGGAACTCACTTTGTCCAACCTCTCTGTTCAAGGAGGGGGCTACAGAGCCCATTGCTCAGGATTGTGTCCAAATGGCTTTTGAATATCTCCAGTGAGGGAGACTCCAGAACCTCCTTGGGTAATTTGTTCCAGTGCTCAATCACTCTCATAGTGAAGAAGTTCTTCCACATGTTTAGGCAGAACTTCCAGTGTATCAGTTTCTGCCCATTGCCTCATTCTGTTGCTTGGCACCACCAAGAAGAGTCTGGTCCATCCTTTTGGCACCCTCCCTTCAGATGCTCATAGACATTGATGAGATTCCGTCTCAGTTGTCTCTTCTCAAGGCTAAACAGACCTAGCTCCCTCAGCCTTCCTGGTAAGAGAGATTCTCCAGCCCCCGAATAACCTTTAAAGTCCTCCATTGGACTTACCCCAGGAATTTCATGTCCCACTTGTGCTGAGGATTCCAAAGGTGGTGGTGGGTGTCAAACCTGGTGCCTTTCAGTCCATTATACCAACATGGCTGCTTGTCTAACTTCATATCCCCACCAAAATTCATTTCAAATACGTTATCTTTTATAACGTTTATCATAGCTTCAAAAGATTGAACATGTGAGTATTTCCACCTCTTTGGTTGATGGAGAAATCTGCAGTAGTTTTACAATATTATTGCTAACATGGTTTCACAGAAATTATTAGCTTCAGTTAAGTAATGCTAATACTTACCACAGCACATTACTTAATATGACCCACAGATGATTTACTCTGATGGTCAATGATAAATGAGTAGTGATAATTGGAAGATTATAGGTTTTGGGGGGAGTTTTGTGTTTGTGGTTTTTTTGAGGAAGTATTTGGTTACAGCAAATGGATGTTGTATCAGTGATTACTTGTACTAATTTTTGCACCTTTTCTTCAAAAAAGCTACTTATTCTGAGTCAGAATGAAATAAGTCTTGGAGAGTTCAGGGATTTGATATGAATTAGGAATATACTGAGCTATATTTTCAAACAGCAAGCTGATGAATGAGATAGCATTAAAAAACCAACCAAACCATTCCTTTGATTCTTCAACCATAGGGAAAAGATGGACGCTCTTCAAAATATATCCAAAAAAGGGTTTTTTTGTTTATACATTCAAGAATTTTGACAAAATCACCAGATTTGTATGTTCAGACCAGATAAAAGGAACAGGTTCTAAGATCTGAGAAGATAAAAATATCTTATCACTTTATTTGCTGAAACAATATTTCTATGGTTTAAAATAGACATGGGATTCCTTTTCTGGCTACGTACTGCTTTTCTGTAGATATATTATAAATTTTGATTCTATTTAGGCTTTTCTTTAATCACAGATGTGTCAATTTACCTGTTTTAAACTCAATCTCATATTCAAGTATACTTGTACTTAACACAAGAAACTTAAAACTTAACTGTAAAAAAAAATATAAAACAGTACAAAAATTTTTTTAAAAAAGAAGAACATTTCAAAAGCCCAAACCGTAATGTAACTGAGAATTTGTCAGTCAAGGCACTTAAGCAGGATGAAAAGACATGTTACATCATACAATAGTAAATGTCTTACAGATTTGGGAAGTTAATTCTTGTACACAACTTTGGACAGAACAAAAATTGGTAATTTTGTCAAGGAGCAGAGTAAGAAGACTGATCCTGGAGGGGGCATGAAAAAGTGACATGGAAATGCACTGCTGAAGTTTGCATAGATCCTCAATGTGGAATCTTTTTGCGTGGTGTGCCTTCAGTACAAAGATGAATTTATGCTTAAAGTAACTTACCTAAGTGATGTTTTCCAATGGAAAAATGTAATTATATGATTGATGCAGGTTTTGGTGTTTCTTAGTAGTGTTAGCTTTGGAATTCAAGATTACAGAGAGATTACTGTAAATTACTGCAAAATAGTAAATACTGTAATGTTTGTGACTGCAGGCATTTATTTCCCTTAGTCTTTCAGGATTCCTTTTAGACATGTTAGGTTCTTGTTGTGTTGTGAACATAAGACAACTGTCTATGGCACAGGAATCTATACTTATTCACTAACAAAGAAGGATGTCTCTAATGCATAATGAATCCAAGTATTAGTTTTTTTTCTTTTGACTTTGACTTTAACTCCATTGAGTTTAACTAAGAAAACAGAAAAGTCATTGCTTCAGCTAAGTGTGCCTGCCCAGGAAGAAGTGATGATACTGCTACAGGCATGCTTTGAGCAATGGCTTGGGCATTTACCCAGTTCATATATCCCTGTCATAAAGAGTCAGTTTCTGTTCTTTTGAAGGGATGTAGGCTTTTTGTGAATTATTCACAGGGAAGAAAAGGTCTTCTGTGTCATCAAAAACAGAAACAAATGCCTGCGATGTGTGTTTTTATGTAATGAAATAAAGGAATATTAACATGGTGCTCTAAATATGAGCAAGTCATTCAGATTATTACACACTACAGTTAGGATCTGCCATAGAAAAATAAAAGCTGAATCTAAAAGGAATTAGGTAATAACATTATCAGATGTAAGATTGTTTTACATTATCTAAATACTGAAAGAGTGAAGTGTGTTCATCATAATTCACTTTCAAATTCTACACATCCTCTATACATCTTTATGTGAGCAACCTGTTATATAGTCTCTGTTTCGATTTCTCTTGGCTCCTGTTCTAATAGGGTGGTAATGTATGGCTTTGTATTTTTCCTGAGAGAACTGACTCCAAGGTATTAGCGCAATTTGGAAATTATTAATATTGAATAGTGTATCCTTAATTTTCAGGGTGACTTCATGGAATGCAGAATCTGTGCTTTGGGCAGATACTTTACATTTCAAATAAAACAAATAGTTTTAGATCCACAGTTAAATGAAAAGTAGGTTCACTTAGGGTATTTTTGATTTTTTTCATAATTAATTATGAATTGCTGCCATCATCAGTATCAGTATCAAGGCATTCAGCCCAGATATTTATGCATATCAGACAACTGAGATGAAGAGAATTTCCTGTTTTCTGTATAAGCAAAAAGTACAAGAACCAGACTTGGAAGGAACAAAATATAATTTGTCTTCAACTTATTGTGTAGAAGATATTCTTCTCGATAATTTTGAGTTCTTGTAAGAGCTTATGCAGTAAAAGATTTTACAGCAGAATGCAGAACACTTCTTTGTCTTTATTTTCCTTGTTTAAAAAACCCTCAGGGCTAAAATAAGTTTCTTAAATATACATATAATAGCATCATATCTATACTTGTCTATTGTCTGGGGTACTTCCTCTTCCCTTCCTACTAACTTCGAGAAGATTGCAGACAGTTTGCTTTTCAGACATTTGGCATCAATGTGTGACTGTTTCTTTATTTTCCGTTTTCCCCTTAGATCTGTACATATTAAGTATGCATGGTCTTGTGTATGTGCAAACAAATGCTGACAGCTAACCATAGCATCTGAGATGACACAGTTTCTGTTAGATATGTACTGAGCTAGCTGTGAATAATGTTGAAGATATATTTGAAAGCTGTTTGCTGTGAATGAGTTCTTGATTTCATTTTTGTGAATCATTGTAAATATTCACTGTAAAAGTAACTGTAAAAATCTGAGTTGAAATTTTCCGTCACAAGTAATTAGCATACATTGAAATTCTTAAATTTCAGTAAGATAATTCATCTGCTTCTGAGAAGAAAAGAAGAAGCCAAAAAAACCAACAAAATGAGGAAATTGTTTTGCCAGAGTTAATAACATAAATTCAGTCTTGTTGTTGTTGTGTTGCCTTTTCTTTTTTCCCCTCTCTTTGGAGCAGGAATTGAAAAGGTGTATTAGAATGGGAAAAGTAATTGTTCTGTACTTGTAGCTTGAATCAGACTTAGCAAGATGACCTCTGAAAAATCTCGGTTTACCCCAAGTCTTTTGAGGCTGAAAGCAAAATTCTTCCAGATTTTTTGCAAGAAGTGCATTACAAGAACACCAAGAAAAAAACAAGATGCTTCTAACAGTTAGTGGTTTTGTCTGAAAGTTCCGGTGCTACAACTGGACTGAAAATAGCAAGACTGCTGTTACCTTTTTCCTGTTGCTAGGAAGTTTGTACAGATTAGTCCATGTTGTTTCTACTGTGAGATAGCAGAAGATGTATTTTGCTTGTTTAAGACATTATTCACACACATTTCTCTGTTATTTTTAAAGCTTGGATTTCTGTAGTTGTGTGGGATTTGGATTTAGTCATCCTCTAGTTTCACGCTGTTTGCCTAAGTCAAGGTATAGGAAATGCCTTCTCTGAGAACTGAGTCTTATAACTCTTTCCCCTTGAGATGGAAAGAACTTTCTGTGTGTGAGGTGGCAAATAGTTTTGTTTTGAATCAGGAGACTGTATTCATTTATAAGCAATTGGCCTCAATGCAAGGCTTAACTTAGAAAGGTTGAGTATCACTTACCCATTGTGAAGAGCAACTTTTGGACCATTGGCATCTTTTCGCCTAGATTTTTTCTTGGAAACAAAAATCTACTTCTGCTGTCTTCTGTAAGACATGAAATGGAAAGGAAGTTCTTCTAATGTATGTGCTGTACCCCTAGAAGTTTCATGATTTCAAGGTCTTCAGGTACTACTTGCAACGTACTGGCTTTTTCGAATCACTGCAGTTTACTTAGTGCTATCACTGCCCTGAGTTTTCTAGTTATACCACTAATGCAAACATAGATTCTGTAAGAAATGGTTGTATACTGTAATTATATCCTGACAGGTTGCTCTGTTGAAAAAGAGTTTTCTGTTCAAGATAAAAATAGAAGAAAGTAATGAAAATAAGAAAATTAATATTTGGCTCCAAGGCATTTTGTATGGAGAGCCTCTGCCCATGAACTCTTCAGCATTTAAATCAATACAGTTTGAAAGACTCTCATACAAGTTGATATAATAACCTCTGAAATACTAATGATGAGTTATCACTTCCACTGGGAAACTGTACCGGTCCCAAGCATAAAAGTGGTCATTTAAAATGTCTTTACTAAGCAGCACAGAATTCTGCAGAACTGAATCTCAAGTAGATCTGGCTCCCTAAATGGTAATTCCATCTTTTTTTAAAAGGTCAGCTCAATTAGATTTTGGCAAGATTGAGTCTTCAGTGTCTCTTATTATATTCTTCAGGACACATTGGCTGGTAGTTTGCAAGTGTTCATGAGCAAAACAGGTTAGTAATATATTGGTACCAGTACAAATAGATTGTCCTCATCACCGCATAGACAAAACACTCATGAGAACTGTGCAATTCTTTAAACACTAGTGGCATGATATAATGAAGTTGTATTCCATTAAGCCCTTGTATACAAGGGAGCAAAATGTCATCACCTGAGTGTGACTGCATTTCTGTGATACAACCTCATCTGTTCCGTCAACTAGTTTTGCTCTGATCAATAAGCAGTTTTCTGTGGCCTTTCACTACTGTCAGATGTCATTGAATGATGTAAATACACATCAGAAACTAGAAACTTGACAGCTCACCTAGACTAAAGAGAGAAGTGTGGGAGGGGGTGTACTGCTGGGATAGACAGAAATGACAGCTGATGTCTGCTGTGTATAAATGATTTGATATTGCTACAGACAAGATTTTTCATTTTCCATAAGCATGCAACAAAATTACTCTGGTTTATATAAGTCAAATCATTCAAAAAGACCAAAGAGAATAAAAAGGATTTTTATATTACAGGACAGCACTGAACAGAATGGCACACTTAGAAGTTACCTTTATTTTTATTCTTGCATTTTGCTCCTACTCAATGTTGAAATGAAGGAAGAATAAATAAATGTTAGAAATGTTCTTCTAGGCGGCATACAAAGAGTAAAATATTTGTTCATGCTGGCATGCTCTTTCAAAGCGTTAGAGAGGTTACTTCAGTATTTCACTACAGAATCAAAAACTTGAGTTATTTTGGTTGCTTGTGTTGTTTTTCAGTTGTGAGGAAGCTTAAATATACTTTCAAAAATGTCAATAGAAGACTAACTATGTAAACAGTTATATTCCGTAGTGGAGAATTGTAGCTGAAATGTGCAGGATTTTTTCTAATTTGAAGTCTTTTTGATATACTTCATTACAATGAAGATGAACTCCCAGGAGTTAGGATGAAGAGGAGACTGTTTAGTATTATTCAGTGTACCATTTGTAGTTGCTATCTTATGGGTCCTTTCGCTGTGGAATATACTTGATTCTATTTTACTATAAGGAATTTACAAGAAGAGTTCCAGAACAGAGTTTCCTGTAAGCAGAGGAAGTTTCTGTAATAGAAGGTTGGGGGTAGATAAACATTTAAGCTGTTTGAACAGGTGCATTGTATTTGGCCTTTCATCTTGAGGGCTCGTTTAATCTTTCCTACGCAGCATATATATGTGTGTATATATACATATATATATATTTGTATCCTGCCATATATATATAAATATGTCTTCAGTATATTTGCTGCCATGTAAGAAGCAAAATACAGATTTTGAAGAGAAACTAAATACATTAGTAAAATAAAATCTGCTTCAAAAAAAATCTATGGGTGTCTTGGTTTGAAAGACAGGTGTGTGCTGTAGAAGGTGGGAAGCTGCCTTAGAATAGAGGATATGACCTCCCTTCCCTCTGAATTGTTATAACTTTGAAATCAAGGGCTCTCAGGCGAATATATGGGAGAAGAATTAACAGTTCTTTTCCAGTATCTATAATGAGGAAAACAAGCAATAACAACAGTAGCAATAGCAAACAAACAAACCAGAAATTCAGTGGCAGCTTTCTCTGGGCTGCCACTCACCACCCTCCCCCCTTTGGTGCAGTTCCAGTCACAGCTGGCAGGGGCGCTATTGGGCTCCCAGCTGGCAGGGCAGGGGCAATGATTCCAACACAGCTGCAGGGGGCGCTGTGGGACAAGTTCAGGTCCTCTTCTGATGCGAATAATGACGGACAGATAGGACAGCAGGATGACTGGGTGGCAAAATGGGCTGCAGTGAGAAACCTTGGAGCAGCAAGCTGGATGACAGGGCTGGTTCACTTGGGCCAGCAAGCAAAAGGTGGCAGAAACTCTGCTGCAATAGCAGAAGCCGCAGTGTGTCCTGTCAGGTGGGAGAGCGGGTCAGCGACAGCCAGGCTCCCCTGCAGCAGCTGCCATACGCAGCCAGGAAGACTCGCACTCCGGGAGCAGGGAAGAGGGTCGGGATCCCATGGTTTTCCTAAATGAAAGCTCACCTAGCAAGGAAGGAAAAAACAGAGCAGAGCTGAGCTCCTGCAATCCCAGTGAAAAGCAAAACTGTCTCCTCCAATGCCCCAAGAGCAAGTGATGTTGCCAGGTGTTTTTCCTCCCCTCACCGCACCCAGCCACATCTTTTGTCTCTTAAGTACCCAGGAGTTAAGGCTCATTAAGGTTTCCTAGCAACAGAGATGGAAAAATTCCTTAACTTCCAACATAATCCACCCCGTATATTTTTGTACCAACATGTTACATCGAACTTAAACTTTTAAACTATATACATACATGCATTACCCTAATTATATACATATATATGTGGAGATATGGATACAGGCACAGTGTTATGGACAATTCAGCCCCAGCTAAGGTCCCCTTGAGGTATGCATCTTGTCTCTCCATACTTTTGCATCACCCACCAGTTGCAACCTGGAACTTGAGCGAAGACAACACCACAGGTGCGTTAGTCTTTGCTCAAGGCAGAATTAATCCAAACAGTTTTTCCCAGCATGCCTTTCGTGTGTACCACTGGAACCTTATCCCCATCTGCTGTTTGCAAAGGTTCAGATTGGGCAGGACTGGCTCGGTTGGTGGAGCCTCAGGTCTTAATTAGCCAGGTGGCTTTTGG
>VZRN01005950.1:0-14415 GCA_013397935.1 Dasyornis broadbenti | reverse complement strand
TTTTGGGGTTTTTGTTTTTTTTTTTTTTTTTTTTTTTTTTTTAAAAACTCTGTTACTGTTTCAGCTCCTAATCCTGAAAATGCATTAAAATAGGCTCAGGGCTGTGTGTGTGTGTGTGTGTGTGTGTAATTTTCTGCTGAAAATATTCTGTGAGGATGGATCCAGTGCAGAAGGCAGTCAGGTCAGGATTGTGTTGAAAGCTGGGCTTTTGTTACCGGTGATTCTCACCCTGAAAATGAGATCTCACGCCGACACCCGCAATATTTCATCAAGTAATTCAAAAATTCCACAAAACCTCGTTTAAGTGCCCTTAAACAAAAGTGTGGGGAGAGGTGGGAATCCTGATGGATGGGAAGTTTGAGGAGGGGACAAGAGTCTGTGTTCTTGGTGGATCACCGCTCACACGCTGAAATGTCAAGTGTCCAGTTTGGAACCCAGCGAATGAAAAACCAAAAATGTTCGGTTTTTGCCGCGAGTACTGCACAAAGCGCTGCATGTTTCCTCCTGGCAGTTGTGATTGCTGTTTATTCTGTTTTCCTGTGTTTCAGTTTTCTGCTGGGAATCCAATATACGAAACTTATTACAAACAGGTACGTCCTCAAAAAAAAACAAAGGTAAAAATAAAAGCGCGGTTTCTGCTTCCCCGAGATTTCCTTCTCTTTCTTTTCCCCGTTGCAGTGCTGAACCTCCATGGATTATGGGTGGTGATGCAGTTTGTGTAACTCCTGTTGATGTAAAAAAAATTGCATTTCTTCAGCCTGCTTTCACAACAGTCACCTCTTCAATCCGATATTAATTTTTCTCCCTCAGGTAGATCCGGCATACACGGGGAGAGTTGGGGCGAGCGAAGCCGCGCTGTTCCTTAAAAAATCCGGGCTCTCTGATGTCATCCTCGGAAAAGTAAGCTGAGGGGTTTTTACTTTTTAAATTGAAGTCGCTGTCTACACGTTTTTTAAGCGAAAGGAGAAGGCTAAAAAGGAAAATTGTCTTTTGCGTAACATTTTTGTTGTCAACGTGGCAACTCGATAACGTTGGGTGAAAACGGAGCGAACGCTTTAAGAAGAAAATACAGTAGGAGCTGTCGAGCTGAGTTAAGTTTTATTTTTATTTATTGGAATTCACAGTGGCTTTAATTTTGTACCTCCACAGATCTGGGATTTGGCTGACCCAGAGGGTAAAGGATACTTGGATAAACAGGTAAATGAACCCTTCATGTGGACTTCTTATATTCCCTTTCCCCTTGTTTCAATCACACCCTGATAGCACGAGCTGTTGCCTTTATCTTTTTCTGGGTTGAGTTTTTGTTCCCAAGACGATTTTTTTTCTCCCCCAGCACTGCTCACATCCAAGTGTATTTATTACTCAGTGAGGCTGCAGGAGAAGTTTGGTTCCAATTCCCCGTGTCTCTTTTATTTCGTATTTGTTTGTATTTTATTTTGCGTTGCTCGGTTTTGTCTGACAACCACTGGTGTGATGCTCTTAAGGCAATTCATCTTAATTACGTGTGTGCCGTGTTGACACACACACGCTGAGTCACAAATACAAAATATTTTATTTTAGAAGACTTTCCTGCGTGGAAAAAAAAAAAAAATCCAGCATTGCTAAAAACGACTTGGAACATCACACAGCAAAATTACTTGTAGATGCAGATCAATTTTTTTTAAAACGTTGTTGTTGGAACTTTAATTGTGAGAGAGTCCTTCACAAAAACTTCCAATTTCCTGCTCTTTGTTTCCTGTCACTGTCAAATATTTCCTGACTCATCTTGGCCGCTCATATCCAAGTGTATAACTCAGTGAGGCTGCAGGAGCAGTTTGGTTCTAACTGTCTGTATCTCTTTTCTTCCCTAAATAATCAGCGTGTGCCGTGTAGATACGCAATCATCGAGTCACAAATACACGAAGTATTCTTTTATTTTAGAAGACTTTCATGAAAAATCTTAGGAGACTTGCATGAAAAAATCCAGCGTTACTAAAAACGCCTTGGAGCATCAAACAGCCAGTTCCTTGTAGATACAGATAAATTTTTAAAAAAAAACAGATAATTTTTTTAAAAACCATTATTGTTAAAGTTGAATTGTCAGAGAGTTCTTCATAAAAACTAACTTCCAATTTCCTGCTCTTTGTTTCCTGTTACCATCAAATTTTTCCCGACTCACCTTTAAAAGCAAAGGGGTAATTTTTGTTTTGTTTTTTACACCCGGGGTTGTTTCTTTTTTTACTGAGTTACACCCGTACGGTATTAGTAAAAATCACAAATGGGTTCTTTTTTTTTTTTTTGGTGCCTTGAACCGGTTTTCCGCCCTTCGCAGGGTTTCTACGTGGCCTTGCGCCTCGTGGCGTGCGCGCAGAACGGCCATGACGTCAGCCTGAGCAGCCTGAGCTTGACTGTGCCACCTCCGAAATTTGTGAGTGACACCCACTGAAATGTTTTAGACGAGCTGGAACGTTGGAATAATCTCGTAACAATCCGTAAATGTGGTGGTTCTGGGGCTTCAGGCTGCTGGCAGAGAGTTCTTTAGGACAGAGCAGCCACGCTCCCGTCATCCCACGTGACTTTTACCGACGCCTTCCTGCGGAACCAACGCGAGTTTGACTCTGGCCAGCTCGCTCGGGAAGGCCAAAGCCCGAATTTATGAAAGAAAAAAAAAGCAAAGAGAACAAGATTATTTTGGGGCTGGGTGGACAGGAGTGGGCAGCAAAAGGCACGAGCGCAGCTTTGCTCTGAAGAACCTCTGTAGCTTGACTTGGTTCCGCGCCGGGGTTTGTAAAATTTTTCCTGAGTTACCCTTCAAAGCAGAGGGGTTGCTGTCGTTACGGGGTTGTAAATCTGTTTTTTTTTTTGTTGGTTTTTTTTTTTGCACACGTGCAGTGTTAGTAAAAACCACGAGTGGGTTATTTTTGGCGGTTCGAGCTGTGCTTTACGCCCGAGCGTCCTCACCCTTTGATTATTTGTTACAATCAAAAAATGGGTCTGAATTTGGCTTAGCTACGAGTGCAGCCTGCTCTCCCCAGTGCAGCGAAATGTCACGTCCGTGACCATCCCGAGCTTCATGCGATTAGGAAGTATTCGAGCCAGAAGTTTGTGCATTTGTATATTTATGTATTTCTATATTTATTTCTATGTAAATGTATCCAGATAAAAATTTAAAAATTCTCTGATTTTCAGCACGACTCCAGCAGTCCTTTGCTCATCACACCACCCTCAACAGAGACTCACTGGGCTGTCAGGGTAAGAGGAAGATCACATTCCATCCGTGTTTTTTTTGTTTTGTATTTTTTTTTTTGGAAGTAAAGGGTTTTTTTTTCCTTGTGCGTCATTTTTCCCCAGCGAGGGAATTTTGTGTCAAACGCGTTTCCCCGTGTCAGAGCTCCTCCCCTTCTGTGCAGACAACAGGGAACACAGAGGTGAATGTGTACACCTGCAATAAATGTTAAAAACAGCCCTTTACAACCACTGGGGTGATGTTTTTAATTTTAATTGATGTCACTCGTTTTAATCTCCTGCCTGGATTATAATCCGACAATTAAACACTTCGTTTGTGTGAACGAACCCCGCTGGGAACAGCGAAGTGTTTCACCAAATCCGGCCTGAAGTGTGAAAGTCTAAAGTGTTCGATTTAAATTTAGGTTTTAAAAAGTATTCAGCGATACAAGGAATTGATATAATTTGGGAAAAGTAACTTTTGATGCGTAGGTGGGGATCCCGATATTTTTATTCAATTCATTTTCAAACACAAGCATTCCCAAAAGGTGGAAATTTCATAAAATACCTCGTGGTTAAAGTGTACTTTAAAGTGGGAAGCAAAATGCTTGAGAAAAACAGGTTTTAGTTCCACAGAGTTCATCCAAAACAGAGGCACACCTTGTGTGCTGCGTGGTGAAATCAGCTGTCACAGCCTTAGATCTGGGATTCGTTTCAAAGCTTTGTATTTTTTTTTAAGATGAATTTCAAAGCTTTTAAGATGAATTTCGTTTAAAGATCAGTTTCATTTTAAGATCAATTTCAAGATGAATTTCATTTTAAGATCAATTTCATTTTAAGATGAATTTCAAGATGAATTTCATTTTAAGATCAATTTCATTTTAAGATGAATTTCAAGATTAATTTCAAAGCTTTTAAGATGAATTTCAAAGCTTTTAGGATTAATTTCATTTTAAGATGAATTTCATTTTAAGGTGAATTTAATATTAAGATCAATTTCATTCTAAGATGAATTTCAAAGCTTTTAAGATGATTTTCATTTTAAGATTTCATTTCATTCTAAGATGAATTTCAAAGCTTTTAAGATCAATTTCAAAGCTTTTAAGATCAATTTCATTTTAAGCTGAATTTCAAAGCTTTTAAGGTCAATTTCATTTTAAGCTGAATTTCAAAGCTTTTAAGGTGAATTCCATTTGAAGATCAATTTCATTTTAAGCTGAATTTCAAAGCTTTTAAGATCAATTTCATTTTAAGCTGAATTTCAAAGCTTTTAAGGTCAATTTCATTTTAAGCTGAATTTCAAAGCTTTTAAGGTGAATTCCATTTGAAGATCAATTTCATTTTAAGCTGAATTTCAAAGCTTTTAAGATCAATTTCATTTTAAGCTGAATTTCAAAGCTTTTAAGGTCAATTTCATTTTAAGCTGAATTTCAAAGCTTTTAAGGTGAATTCCATTTGAAGATCAATTTCATTTTAAGCTGAATTTCAAAGCTTTTAAGATCAATTTCATTTTAAGCTGAATTTCAAAGCTTTTAAGGTGAATTTCCTGTGAAGGTCAATTTCATTTTAAGCTGAATTTCAAAGCTTTTAAGGTGAATTCCATTTGAAGATCAATTTCATTTTAAGCTGAATTTCAAAGCTTTTAAGATCAATTTCATTTTAAGCTGAATTTCAAAGCTTTTAAGGTGAATTCCATTTGAAGATCAATTTCATTTTAAGCTGAATTTCAAAGCTTTTAAGGTGAATTTCATTTTAAGCTGAATTTCAAAGCTTTTAAGCTGAATTCCACTTCAAGCCGAATTTCCAAGCTTCCTCCCTGGGTTTACATTTAACCACAGCGCAGTGGCCCTCGCGAGGATGAATTCAGGACGAGCACCCCCCTGCCCAATCTCAGTTTCTTGCAAGATCTCATTTTCAGTCCTCGCGCAGACACACCTTTTTTTACTCATTCAGCCTATTTCTTACCAACTAGGTGGAAGAAAAAGCAAAGTTTGATGGTATTTTTGAAAGCCTTTTGCCAGTAAACGGTTTACTTTCAGGAGACAAAGTAAAACCAGTTCTGATGAATTCAAAGCTACCTCTTGATATCCTCGGAAGGGTAAGTTGAGCTGCTCAGATTTTGCTAAAACCCTACAATTTTGGGTCAGATTCGGCTGCTTGCCATGTTCAAAATGTGATTTATCGACACAGAGCAGGTTTTGGCTGAGGTTTTGCGTCGTGTGCGTGCCGCGAAGCGGGAGCGTTGCAACTCTGAAGTCTCCCACTTAGAAATAAGAAGAAAAGCAGTAATTCCAGCCCTAGCGTAGATTGGCTTCGTTAGCATTTATTCATTTATTCATTTAAGAGCTGGAAATTCGATTTTGATCGAAAAACAAGCCAGAATTGTACTGTGCTCCTAAACTGTAATATCTGGAATAACATCAGCTCCCTCTGCTTTGTCGTTTTTACAAACATCATTTCTCAGACACGCAATTAAATCCATCCCCTGTTTGTACAGGAGAACACCTTAAAAAAAATCCTCCTTTATTACAGTTATCAAGTTATTTTTTTCTTTCATGTGTGTTTCTAAAAACTTCCAAGGTCTGAGTTTGGTGCAGCCATTGCAGATTTGTGAGGGAAGCAGAGCTTAAAATATTTTTCTGCCTCCATTTAGAACAGGTTCTTGAATGCTTTGCATATTGATGTTCCTGAGAATTTCCGTGAATTCTCTGCGTTCCACACTTTTATCTCTTCAGGAAGAGCTGCCTCTGTGTTACCTCCAAAAATCTAAGTGTGATTTGGTTTTAATTCTCGACTTGAATATTGGGGAGTCTTGAGAGGCTTTGGATTTTATTTTGTTGTGGTCACAACAGAAATCTGGGAGTTTTTTTGCCTCCTCCAGAAAAGTTTGTGGACGAGATAAAGGACTGGGGAAATGGGCAAAGGAGGAATCAGGGAGCTTAAACTGGTGATAAAGCAGAGTTCTCACAACTGAGCCTCAAGTCTCGGCTTTCTGCGCACTCTGCTGTCTCCAAGTTTCGTTGATGATTTCTCAGTGCTGGTGTTGGAGTTCCCTCGGTTTTGCACCCTCTGACTCTTCTGCCTGACCTGATAACGAGCTGAAGTTGATAAATGCTGCAATTCCCTCCCCAGGGGGGTTCAGCGGGGCCAGAGGGAGCTGCACGGGGGTTGAGTTCGCAGTAGAAAACCCTGATGGTCCAGGAATGGAACAGGGAATGTCAGTGGGAATGGAACGGGAAATGTCAGTGGGAATGGAACGGGAAATGTCAATGGGAATGGAACAGGAATGGAACAGGAAATGTCAATAGGAATGGAACAGGGAATGTCAATAGGAATGGAATAGGAATGGAACAGGGAATGTCAATGGGAATGTCAGTGGGAATGGAACAGGGAATGTCAATGGGAATGGAACAGGGAATGTCAGTGGGAATGGAACAGGGAATGTCAATGGGAATGGAACAGGGAATGGAATAGGAATGGAACGGGAAATGTGAATGGGAATGGAACAGGGAATGTCAATGGGAATGGAACAGGGAATGTCAGTGGGAATGGAACAGGGAATGTCAATGGGAATGGAACAGGGAATGGAATAGGAATGGAACGGGAAATGTGAATGGGAATGGAACAGGGAATGTCAATGGGAATGGAACAGGGAATGTCAGTGGGAATGGAACAGGGAATGTCAATGGGAATGGAACAGGGAATGGAATAGGAATGGAACGGGAAATGTGAATGGGAATGGAACAGGGAATGTCAATGGGAATGGAACAGGGAATGTCAGTGGGAATGGAACAGGGAATGTCAATGGGAATGGAACAGGGAATGGAATAGGAATGGAACGGGAAATGTGAATGGGAATGGAACAGGGAATGTCAATGGGAATGGAACAGGGAATGTCAGTGGGAATGGAACAGGGAATGTCAATGGGAATGGAACAGGGAATGGAATAGGAATGGAACGGGAAATGTGAATGGGAATGGAACAGGGAATGTCAATGGGAATGGAACAGGGAATGTCAATGGGAATGGAATAGGGAATGTCAATGGGAATGGAACAGGAATGGAACAGGAAATGTCAATAGGAATGGAATAGGAAATGTAAACAGGAATGGAATAGGAAATGTCAATGGGAATGGAATAGGGAATGTCAATAGGAATGGAACAGGAAATGTAAATAGGAGTGGAACAGGAATGGAATAGGAAATGTCAATAGGAATGGAATAGGAAATGTCAATAGGAATGGAACAGGGAATGTAAACAGGAATGGAATAGGAATTAGGAATGGATTGACTTTTCTACTGAACTTTCTTGTGAGGAATTGGAATGATCTGCAAGCCCGCACCCTCTGGCCAGTTCTGAAAGCCACCTCTGAGTGCTTTTAGTCAACTCGGTGACTCCCTGATTGCGTCACAGAAAGATGAAAAACCTGCCTGTGTTGCAGCTGGAATTCGTGGTGATTCATGTGGCCAGAAAACCCTAATTCAGGCCGTTTAATCAGAAAATGTTTAGATTGATGTGATGTAATTGACATCATCTTCACCAAAATCTGTCAGGAGTCTTTGAAGTTACTACGATGAACACACAACATTTAACTTGCTCTGCAAATCATTTTTTTCATCTGAATTGCCGCAGGTCTGGGATCTCAGCGATATTGATAAAGATGGTCACCTGGACAAGGACGAATTTGCTGTGGTAGGTTGCCTTAAACTCTCAATTCACAGCCTGCTCTGTCTGTCCAAGCAAATTGCTCATTTCTCTTCTCACGAGCTTTGCAGCTTTCTGCGCCGTTATTCTAATCCAGATTGCTCACACGGAGCTGTTAAACGACAAATTTAACAAATTTAATTAAATCCATCCTCAAATCCATCCCCAGATCCATCTCCTGTGGCGTTTTAACTCGTTGGAATTCCATCCCAAATGATTCTCACCTCCAGCCTCCCTCCCTTCGTCTCACCGATCTGTAAACGACGAGCGCGGGACGATCTCGTTGCTTTCCCCCCTGACCGCCCGTCCTTGCCTTCGCAGGCAATGCATTTGGTTTACAGAGCTCTCGAGAAAGAGTCAGTCCCTTCCCAGCTGCCCCCTGCTCTCATCCCACCTTCCAAAAGAAAGAAGACCCCGGTTTTCCCCGGCGCGGTTCCCGTCCTCCCTGCGAGCCCTCCGCCCAAGGACAGCCTCCGCTCCACGCCGTCCCACGGCAGCGGCAACAGCCTCAACAGCATAGGGAGCTTGTCCCCCAAGCACGGCATCAAACAGGCCCAGGTGCACCTCTTTTCCTTCTTGGTTTTGTGGGGTTTTTTTTTAATGTTTGTAAGGTGTGGGAGGGGGAAAAAAAAAAAAATCAGTCTAGGTTTTGGTTTCTGGCTGGGGCGTTGGGGTGGTTCGGGCGGAGAGGGTGCAATGAGAATGGTGAGACTTGGGAGAAGATCAGGTGAGTTTTAATCAGTGACTATGAGGGAGCAAATTTTTGGGGGAGTTTTTACTTTATATGGGAAGTGAAAATATTAAAAAATGGGTTTTATTTGTGTATCTGCTTTGATACTGAAGAAATCATTAATCTGCTTCTCAATGTCCTGTTGTGAGGAGTTTATGTGCCTGGTTGGGCCTGGATTTCCACAGAATTATTTCAGTGTTGTTATTCAGATAGGAAAGTGTGATTTTTTTTTCACATTGCAGTGAAAAAATTTACCAGCCAGGCTGGAGTAGTTTTGTGTATCTGTAAGGTGTGGGAAAAAATTAAATCTGCTTTTTGGTTTCTGGCTGGGGCGTTGGGGTGATTTGGGCGGAGAGGGTGAAAGGAGAATGGTAAAACTCATATCAGGTGAATTTTAATCAGTGATCATGAGGGAGCAAATCTTTAAAGGGAAGTTTTACTTCATGTAGAAAGTGAGGCTGTAAAAAATAGGTTTTATTTGTGTATCTGCTTTGCTACCAAAGCAATCATTAATCTGCTTCTAAATCTGTTGTGAGGACTTTATGTGCCTGGTTGGGTCTGGATTTCCAAAGAGTCAATGCTTTCAAACTGATGAATAATCAGTGTTTTTATTCAGATACGAAAGTGTGAAGTGAAAACGTTGCCGTGAGAAAATTTTACCAGACTGGTCAAGAAAATTCACCGCATTTTAAATGAAGTATTAAAGCAAATTTAAGAAAATACTTGATTCGCCAGCGTGCGAGCTCTGGATAACGTCAGATACGCTCAGCGCGTCCATCAAAACTTTCTCTTCTTTTGAAGTCTTGGATTTCCTTTGCAGCCAGCTGTGAACTGGGTGGTTCCAGTGTCCGAAAAAGCGCGATACGACGAAATTTTCTTAAAAACGGACACGGACATGGATGGGTTCGTGAGTGGCCAAGAAGTCAAGGACATTTTTATGCACTCGGGTCTGTCTCAGAATCTCCTGGCACATATATGGTAAGGATTCCTTTAGAACTTGCTGATCTCAAGACTCAAAATGTGATTTTTAAAAAAAAAAAATCCCCAGAAATGAACGAAAAAACCCGACCTGTTCCCCGTCCACACTCTGCGATGCGTGGAGGATTTAAGGGAGAAAGAAATCCTCGGAATAAATACCCAGAAATTTCTTTTTTTGGTAGTGGAGGGGGGGGCAATGGGTCGGGCTGGGAATTGTGATTTTCTTTTCAAGTTTTAGTGCTCTGAATATTTGCTCGGAGTACCACTGCTCAGTGAAATGGTAGTAATTAATAGTATTAATTAATAGGAAGGAATGATATTGATATTGACGTTAACTAATATTAATTGAGAATATTGGTAACAGCAGTAATAAAACTGCTCTGTTTATGGAACTCTAACTGGAGTAAATACCCTCTGATGAGGATGGGCCAAAAGCAAACGCCGTATTTCAGTATTGATGCATTTCAGGCTTTTTGGTGCAACAAAAAACAGATTTTTTTTTTTTTTTTTTTTTTGATTTGTAAACGCGATTGACTTTCCACCAGGGCTTTGGCAGACACGAGGCAGATGGGGAAGCTCAGCAAAGACCAGTTTGCACTCGCCATGTATCTGATCCAGCAGAAAGTCAGCAAAGGGATGGATCCTCCCCAGGTGTTAACTCCAGAAATGATCCCTCCCTCAGAGAGGAACACGCCCATCCAGGTAAATTTGATGTAGATAACACCAAACTTACCTGCTTTAAATCTGAATTTCGTCTGGTTTTTTTTTTTTTTTTTTTTTTTGTTTTTTTTTCGTGTTATGGTAAAGAAACCCCAGGATTTTTTTTCTTTTCTCCTCTTACAAAATCATTTCAACGTTTGAAAACACAGCGAGGCAGTGAGCGAAGGAAAAACGCAGTAAAATATTCTATAAACCCAGGAGTAATAATGCTGAAACGATTTCTAACATAAATCTTTTTTTTTTTTCTCTTGTATTGTTTTCTTCTTTTATTATTTTCTAACATAAAAAAATTACACAAAAGCCGTAGAGAAGGTCGAAGTAGGGAACTCGCAGCAGCGAAAATGAAATATCCCCCACTGTGATCAGCACCAAATCCCTCCCACGGAAACAGAAAAGTTTTCAATGGCAAAAATGAGGAGTGCTGGCTTCCTAATTTCTGGAATTCCTCATCCCAGCCCTGCATCCATCTCTGCTGACACCACTTCTTCTGGAACATCTGCTCCCTCGCTGACCCTGCTTGGTTCCTTTCCTCCATCTCAGCGCATTTCTGGAACTGAAATGAAGAAATCCTTCTCTCACCTCAACACCTTCACCTGTTTTATAAATCACATTGTCTTTCTCTTCATTTATTTCTTGCTTTCCCTAACCGGAAACCTTCGGAACTCGAAATTAATTCCAATTATTGCCGTTGCTGTGCTCCTCCTAAGGTTCTTTTTCTCTATTTTCTCCCTCTAGACTCTGTCAGGTTACTTGACCCCTGTAGGAACTGAGATCTCAGCCCTGACAGAAATGCGCCGCGTGAGTAACCGCAGTGCCCTGAGGCACGCACGCCTTTCGATTCCTGCTTCTTGTAACTCCAAAAAAAAAAACCCTTTAATTCCTACACCTTGGCCTGTCTCTGCTCTCAAATTCTGTCCCGTGAAGTGCCCAGCGCTGGTGAAGTTCCTTGCTCTGTTGGAACCATTCCTGGACGAGTTCTGTGCAGCTCTGAGCTCTAAATGCATCTTGCTGTGAGAGCTTGAAGCTTCCTGCTGTTTTCAGTTCACTGCAATTTTTTTTTTTCCCCTGTTTTAAAAAGACAAAAAAAAAAAAATTTAAACATTTCCATATTTTATCTTATGGAAGTCATAAGATAAAATGAACTGTGTGCTGCTGTGAGCTGAGTTAAATGATTTTTATCCTAACCAGCTCATTTTAATTTATTCCATGGCCCACGTTAGGTGACACCTGGCTGGGATCCTGCAGAGCATTTAGAATAATTAATAATAATTTCGAATAATTCATTAATTACTCAGCGAATCTGTATCGTAACAATGATTTTTTTTATTTGCCACCTTGAAGAATTACTCTGCATTCTTGCTTTTGTTTGTGATTACTTAATAGCCTATTACCAAAAAAAATCATCCCCCCAAAGCGAGGACTTAATTCAATCTTTTCAACTCTCATTTTCACCGGTTGTTTCCACAAAAATGTTGCATTTTTGCAAGGCCAAGCTGGTCTTGGCTTGTTGGTTGAATTCTTGGTTGTTTTGTTGTTTTAATATTTAATAAAGCCAAGCTTCCTGTGGTGACCCCAGCGATCTCAGAGTGAGAGAAGCGAGCAAACCCCGCGTTCTTCTTTCTAAAACGCTCCACAAAAGTTGCAGCCCTCCTGCTTTCTCAGGGCTTCAGCTTTTGCTCGCTTTGGTGGTTTTTTTTTTTTTCCCCCAAAGAGGAATCCTTTTAATAAAAACAACCGATTCGGTGCCTCGTGCTGCCGTCCCTTCTTAACTTCTGGTGGTGATGCTCTTCTCGGGGAAGGCAGGGGATGTAGAAACCGCCTCCAGGAAATGGGGTCCAATTGCAGGAAGTGCCATTCATTTAAAGAAAACTCGAATTACAACCTGATTTTGCTAAATCCCCTGGAAACTTTGCTCTCGACCCCAGCAGAGCTGAGTTTTAGGGGTTGAATTTTGATTCCGCCGCCGTCTGCGGTTTCCTCGTTCGTGCGTTTCCCTTCGCTGCTGTGTGTGTTCAGCTGTCCTGTTCACAGTAAAATGAAAATTAAACCTGAAAATCCCCCTGTCTCCCCGGCAGAGCTGTGTGGCATGTTCCCTGCTTGTTGCACAATAATTTGATTTCTCACAGAATTTTGCAAACAGTGAGGATTTTGCACCCCACACCTGCCCTCAGCCTGTGTGTAAAGGAAGAGCTTCTATTCCAAACCTGACATTTTTAAAAATTGTTTCATTCTTAACAGGACAGTGCAAGTTCTGTTGGATCAGGAGAGTTTACAGGGGTGAAGGAGCTGGATGATATCAGCCAAGAAATTGCACAGCTGCAGAGGTAACGGCTGTGGGCTCTTAACAAAATCTTGGTGTAGAGTAACAAAATTAATCCCAGTACTGATGTGTCAGTGCCTTTCCTTTCCTTTCCTTTCCTTTCCTTTCCTTTCCTTTCCTTTCCTTTCCTTTCCTTTCCTTTCCTTTCCTTTCCTTTCCTTTCCTTTCCTTTCCTTTCCTTTCCTTTCCTTTCCTTTCCTTTCCTTTCCTTTCCTTTCCTTTCCTTTCCTTTCCTTTCCTTTCCTTTCCTTTCCTTTCCTTTCCTTTCCTTTCCTTTCCTTTCCTTTCCTTTCCTTTCCTTTCCTTTCCTTTCCTTTCCTTTCCTTTCCTTTCCTTTCCTTTCCTTTCCTTTCCTTTCCTTTCCTTTCCTTTCCTTTCCTTTCCTTTCCTTTCCTTTCCTTTCCTTTCCTTTCCTTTCCTTTCCTTTCCTTTCCTTTCCTTTCCTTTCCTTTCCTTTCCTTTCCTTTCCTTTCCTTTCCTTTCCTTTCCTTTCCTTTCCTTTCCTTTCCTTTCCTTTCCTTTCCTTTCCTTTCCTTTCCTTTCCTTTCCTTTCCTTTCCTTTCCTTTCCTTTCCTTTCCTTTCCTTTCCTTTCCTTTCCTTTCCTTTCCTTTCCTTTCCTTTCCTTTCCTTTCCTTTCCTTTCCTTTCCTTTCCTTTCCTTTCCTTTCCTTTCCTTTCCTTTCCTTTCCTTTCCTTTCCTTTCCTTTCCTTTCCTTTCCTTTCCTTTCCTTTCCTTTCCTTTCCTTTCCTTTCCTTTCCTTTNGACTCATATGGGCACAGATGGTATTTTTCAAAGAATAATTGATATAAATGCAAATTTTCTCCTTTAAAGAATACATGGGCTGGCGTTTTTGGCTGCGTGACGTTTCCAGCATAATATTGAATTGATTTTTTTGCACACGTGTTGTGCTATCTATACTATTTACTATTTATAAATTTATTTTAAAAATCTATTTTAAAAAGTAACTATTTATTTATTTATTTATTTTTACTGTTTATTATATTTCCTCTTTATACTAGTCATACCATTTAACTAATCCCAAATACGTCTTGTTTGTCTGACAGAGAAAAATATTCTCTAGAGCAGGACATCAGGGAAAAGGAAGAAGCAATCAGGCAGAAAACCAATGAAGTTCAGGTAAAAATTCTGTTTATCATCGGTGATTGCCGTGTTAATCTAAATCATATTTGACAACTGAGCACTTTTTGTCGTTCTGTCACTTTTCTGCCATTCTTTCTTTCTTGGGATTTTCCTGTAGCTCGCAGAAGGAATTTTATTTTACTCAAAGAATTTTATTTTACTCTTCTCCATCAGAAATATTTCCATCTTACGCTGGCTGACATAAGCACAGCACGTGTGAACAGTTTGAAAAGTCTCTTTTCTCAGTGCTTAACTACTCGGTGCTTAGGAGATCATCCTTTGGAGAGTATTGCTTGTGATGATTCATTAAGAGCTCCGTAATTAAGTTAATGAATAGCTCCATGCCTTTTCCTTCTTGTGAGCAGTGATTATGATCATTATATTTTATTATTTATTTTATTGTATTATTTATTATGTATTAAGTTATGTCGTGTTATACTGTATTGTAGTATCTGTAGTATATTGTGTTGTATATCTGTATTATATTGCATTGTGTGCTGTATATTATATTATTTATTGTATTATATAATATATAATATATTATATATTATATATTATCTACTCTATAGAATATATTATATAGTATTTTCGATACTATATTTTATATTTTATTATATTT
>VZRN01005948.1:496072-543022 GCA_013397935.1 Dasyornis broadbenti | reverse complement strand
AGAAAAAAGAGAAAAAAGAGAAAGCTTCTGCACTTTTTCTTTGCAACTAAAGAAATTTTGGGCTTGCCATAATACCTTTGAAACTGTAAGTCTGAATAATAGGAAAAAAAATGATAGAGGCACACACATAGCTTGGAAAGCATATTTTATGCAAAAAAATACAGAGTTTCTGTGAGGCTTCTTGCAGGAAAGGAAACCCTGATTTGAAGACAAACAAAGTGGCTTGGTTTTTCACATGCATGTCCTGAGGGTGCAAACAATAAGAGCTCTGTTCAGAACTGGCAAATGTTCTACCAAAAAGCATAAGCAGTAGCCCTACAGCAGTCTGCAGATTGTGTTGGTATCCATTACCATTAAATTCATGTTTATCTTTATCACAAGAGATTTCACCAGCTTATGCTGGTAGCACAGCAAGATCTGAGGGTCCCTGCAAAACGCTGCTTTTGAGGTCATCCATGACCCAACACCCCTATGGATCAGCTGACCAGCAAAATATGCTCCTTCCTCTTTCCAGCCCTGCTTCCTGCAACTTGGTTGTTTATCAATTAAAGCCATAAATACAAATGACTTGAATAAGGCAGGCAATGTAGTAAAGCAACCTGCCAAAAGCTCGCCATAAGAACCGCCTGCAAAGTTCAACAACTGTGAAAGAACTATTAAAAAGGACACACAAACAAGTGACCTTGACTGACAAGCGCACTTCATCCCAGCAATAAACAGCGGCGGGGCTGATAAGTGTTCATTGGCGCAGAGAGTAATTACCTATCTGTCAGCGTTGCTGGTGTGTGCGAAATAGTATAAATGAAACATACATAATGTACAGCAATAATATCGGGCATGCAGAACCTAATGCATTATCATCATTCTCAGGGCTCAGGTTTATGTGGCTGCCACCACTGAGTAAATGCCTTCTAGCCATGATAATTTCATTCTAATCTCTGTTCCATATTATAATTTTCATAGCTAAAAGATACTGAGGAGCAATACGTTTCAATCAAGGGCTAAATAGAACACAACCTGTAACTGGGTATTTTATACACCTATATATATTTTTTTTCTTTCAAAAAAAATTTAGTCAATTTATGAATAGACTGAAATAAGCTGTAAATTTATGGATGACAAACTCTGTCTGTAGCAATGTCACAATGTCTAGAGACAGGCTTTACATATCTTCTACAAGGGATGTCAGCTTTGTCTATCATATCTCACAAAAGAATTCAACCCTCTGGAAGAATAAATGTTTCTGTACCCCTTCCTAGCATGTTATCAAACAAAGTTAACTTATAAATGAATGAAAAAAGAGTCCTATTGAGTTAAAAATAATAATAAAAAAACCTGTTAAACTGTTCATGAATGATTTTAAATGATGTTTAAAATTTCATTTTCTTACATAACCTCCACAGCAAAACCACCACTGCAATAAACAAATATGCCTGCTTTCTCACAAATGTCTATTTTACAATAAAGCCTTTGTATATTTTGAAATTATTTGGGGGATCCTTATGAAGAAAAAGGACAGTGATTTAAAGGTATGCTCAGCCTCCCCTGCCCATCTCACCAGGAAAAGGGAGAGTGAACATCACTCACTGCTTTATCAAAATCCGTTTGACTGCATGTTAGTATTGGGGGAGAAGTGCAGTGAAACGTGTGCTGGAGCCCCTGTGGCACCAGCTGGAGCCTGTGTGGCACCAGTGGCCCCAGCCTGACAAACTGTTGCACTGCCAGCCTCCCTCCCTTCCTCCCTAAAGCCAGAGGGATGCACACACCTAACACTCCATGCTCAACAAGCCTCAAAATGGGGCTAGAGCTGAGCAGTGTGCTCCACTCAGCTGCATCTCAGGGGGCAAAATGGTGCTCCTGGGGAGCACTTTAGGGTGAGGGTGAATCCCCAGGTGTGCTGGGAGCAACCCTGCACTGCCTAGATGAGAGGGAGAAAGGGAGGGAGATGGTTGCCCAAGTCAGGGGCAGGCCACCACCTTCCAGGCCCCCACCATGGCCCCCATGCCCATGGGCTCTCACCCCACCTCTGGAGGGATTTTCACACACCTACTCTTGCCTTGGCCAGCCCCCACATGTGCTAGTACTCATTACACCAACACCCATCCTCATTAGATAAGCGATGCATGTCTGGGAAATGTGAGAGCTCAGTGATTACGAGCAGGGATGGGAGGTTTATGCAAACCTTCATTTCAATTTCCATTAGAAACCTGTCCCATCATTTGTTTTTTTGACCTTCCACCTGTGAGAAACTCATCCTCTGCCAAGGTTTACCTGGACCCAGCCCTGGTCCTGGTTTGCCCAAATCCAGCCCTGGTTTGCCCAAATCTTCTGGCAGCGTCCATAGAGGCAGGCCTCTGCCAGCCTCCTTGGAAAAGCAGCCACCTTCATAGTCAGATTTCACGAGCAACCTCTTCGACAAACCCACATGAAGCTTCGAGTGGTACAGAAACCTGAAAGCCGGCATGTTTTGCCTGGCTGGGAGTTTCACTAGAGAAATTTCACATGGTTCTAAATATAACTCAACAGCAATATTTATTTTATTTAAATGTCTCAGAACATTGCATTTGACAGAAGACAACAGACTGGAAAATTGCTTATACAAAATGCAAGAGGTAGTTGCAGTATTTTCTAGCATGTGGTATTGCTTTGCACTTCGCCGACACCCGTACGGCTGCAGCCACCCCTCACCTTGTCCCATCACCCTCTCACTCTCTGCTTTCTGACACGAATCCTTAGACCATCATATTTTCAGTCAATATCCAGGACCCAGATCAGCAGACATGGGGCAGCATTTGGGCTGCTGAAAGTTGTATTTTTACCGTATGATGACAGCCGAAAGTCAGGAGGGTGAAACTTTCTACTGAAGTCAGTGTTTGATCCAAGGATGGACATATCAGAAATATATCATTAACTCAGCCCATAAACACAATGCTGGTGATCTGCCTTATAAATTTAATGTTACCAATACAGAAATATTACACATTTCTTGTGAAGTCAAAAACTGAACAAAAATGTCTAAGGCAGGTTTCTGTGTCCACCTTACAGTATTAAAAGCGTGGCCCAAAACCTATTACACTGCTACTCCTGGATTTACAATCAGGATGAGGTTTAGAGGAAAAGAATTTAGAAACAAAGGAATTTTTTCTGTTTGATTTCAACAAAATGATACAGTCCCTTGGAGAGGGAGAGAAAACAATAATGGGGAAGATTTTTTTCTCTGAGAAATGAGGTGAAAATGAAAAACATTTTTTAACCTAACTCAGCCTATTGGAGTGAGCAAAACAAACCTGGAGCTATTCTGTCCCACTTGCATTATCTGCAAAGCCAAAGCAGAATCCTAACTGGAATACAACCCCCCTCTTTGCAACGCTTGCTGACATCCAGACGGTATACAAAATTTAGTGCCTTGCTCCCGAGTACTGCTTGCAGGTGCAATAAAAACGAAATACAGCACGGTTAAAGGCAGCCAGAGGCAGGGTCCCCAGGAGCCACCACCCCAGAAGAGCCCTCTTCTTTGCAGATTGTGCATCAACCCTGTGAGCAGCCAGATCAGTCAGAAGGCAAAACCATTAGGGGCTTCCAGGTTGCTGGGGTCTCTCCTCTTGACTGTCCTGCACCCCTCCTTTGTTTCTTTTTCAATCCTGCTGGATAGGGCACTGTTCAAACGTGATGTGCATACCCCTGTAATAGCTGGTGCCTAAAGGATAAAAGGCTTATTATGCTTTCAGCTAAAGTTGTTAATCCCCTAACAAGCTGAAACAGCATGTGCCATAATGTCGGAGGCTGGGGCTGGACGGGCGATCATCACCTACATGGGAAGTTGCTGCTACTATGGCAAGCAGCTTGGCCCCTTTGGGCCCTCTGAGAATACAAGGGAAACAAACAAACTCAAGGAATGACAGTTTAAATCTCAAATTAAAGGTACTTTGTTTTATCAAGCATAAAATTAGGAAGTATTGGAATTAAAGCTGTCCAGTGTTAGTGTATCCCTTTCACTTTCTTTTTATATGTTATGATCCAGCCATTGGCTGCAGGCTTGTATATGTTTTCTTCTTCCACAGCCTCAGTGTATCGTAGCAGTAGACAATTTTCAGGGAGCAAATTAAGACTATGCAGTAAACGAGGTGTTTTTCAGCAAGGCTTCCACCTCTAAATGGCTCTCAGGGTCAGAGATTTTCCAGCAACAGAGAGATAAAAGAAATTGTGTTAGGGAACTGGAGAGAAGCACTGGTGTGGTCAAAGGAAATGAAAGACACACCAAAATCAGTCCTGCACTTCATGCTCTCCCAGAATTCTTATGTCATGTGTGGCAAGGCTATTAAAATTAACATCTTGGCAGACCTCTTAACAATATGTCTCATTCATTGGATGCAGAATTTGTGACACTTGGAGTCTGAGCTTAAGGAGGCTTAAGTCCCTTACAGCTGGAATAGGTATAAAAGAGTTTGGAGATGCAGTAGTCCAGCAGTAAAATAACATGTTTTGGAGCTGAGGCAGAAGCCTAGGAACCAGTTAGGAGGTGTTATGCTATCATCCTTGCTGCACCAGTGGTTCACCACATAGAACTGAGTTCCCTGAAACTATCTCAGTTTCCCCATCTGTAAAACAGAACTAATAACAATCCTCCATCTCCCAAAGGAATCGTAAGGATTAATTAATTTCACATTTAATGATCTCTAAAATACTCCACTGAAAAGTACAAAGAAACCCCCATCAAGACTGGGTTGATTTCAGTTGCTAATGCAGTGAGGCATGTTTCCAAGAAGTTCTTAAATCATCCTCACCTCCTCTATTACAAACCAACCAATTACCTGAAAATAAGAAATCAGATGGCTATCACGTGGCAATAAAAAGCTCATTATTGCTTCGGATCTAACCTTCAGGACTACCTGTCTTGAATTGAAGAGAGACAGGAGGGCCCTGGCAGGCTCACAGTGCCCTTAGACCTGTTAGTGCTGTCTTCAACGTAACATGAAAGGGGAGGCAGCATCCATGAGCTGATGGTGTATTTTAGAGATGGCAACTTGAAAGCCCAGAAAGGCAAAGCTGTAAAAGTATTCTGTCCTGTATCCTTACTGGAAAGGGATGCCAAGATTTAGGCTGGCTCTTTACATGTAAAACAGAATATTTAAACTGTGGGGTATGCTTTTATCACAGAGAAAATAAATATCCTTAGCTGTCCCATTCCCTAAACCCAGCATGTGAGAAAACAAGAAAATGCAATGGAGAAGAAGGATACTGCTCTCCTTTCATGTTCCTCTTTGCAAAGTCACACTCTTCCCAGAACACAGTGCAAGCAGAACATAAGACTCATTGTTAAAATAATGCAGTGCATTAATAGCTTCCCCTAAGCCAAATGATGTCAGAAGGATCCCACTGTTTATATTTAATTATTAATAAATTCTCCAACTGTTAGTATTGCAGAAGTAAAGAAAAGTCCAATTAAAATTTGGAGTCCATTGTAGTAGGTGCCTTCATACCTGCCTCTCATGTCCTTTTGTGTTACTGTCAAACACTGAATTTCCCCCAGTATAAATTTTCCTCTTGGAAACCACTGGCATCCTCCCTCCTAAACAGCCTTGTCAGAGAGTGGACTAAGGCAAATTACATTGAAGCCAAGAATATGCCTATTCTGGCTATATACTTATTTAAAGTCAAGGACATTTTAAAGAGCAGCTCCGAGCTACTGTAGAGATGCCAGCCCATGATATTTTGTGAAGTATGTCTATGAAGTAAATAAAAATAATAATAATAAAAAACCCTAGCACATATATAATCTTTAATCAGAGACATTACCCATTATACAATAGCACTGAAAATTGCTGTATATGTTAGCTCTCAGTCTGAAAATAGAATATAATACACTACAATTAAAATGTTTGAAAATGCATTACCCATTCCCAGAGATGAATTATTTAGAAAATTACAAATTTCATTAGATGCACTATACTGTCACAGGAATAGTTCGTTCTCCTGAAGTAAATAGAATTACTCCAGTGAGCAAGAGTGGCACATTTAGGCTATACATTTGGGCTTTTATAAACAAACATCTATGCTTCTCTAAAAGGTAATTTTCTTGATAAAGGCTGTCTTATGCAGCTTCCACAACTGTAAGAATTCCCAGCTGACTAGTGTTATATTATTTTTCTTCCAGAAAAGAACGATTAATAAAATATTGCCTCAACAATGAGAGATTATAATACATTTCCAAAATAAAATAAATACATAAAATAATATTTATTTCACACAGTTAGAGATACCTACTGAAAGTTGTATCTCATCTTGTCTAGGATATAGGTGTTCTGTCACCTATACCATGCACCAGATCATAATCGCAACAATGAAAAATACCAGAGCTTTTCTCCCCATTTCTATATAACATTATTCAGATCTTTGTAAATTTCTGATAGAAGAAGACCGTATGGCACAACCAAACATATCTGCAAAATGTCTGAGTTATGGAGCGTGAGAGAAACATAAACATGGAGCTGTTCCACTTTTATGAATTTATCACTTGGTATCATTTGAATGTATGCTTTATGGTTGGATCTTTGAAAAATGCCTCACATGATCTCTCATTTCACCTCCACAGCTTAACAGTGTTAAATTCAAATCTGCACCCATGGTATGTGGAGAAGTAGGGTTATCTTATCAATATAGCTGGCTGTACTTTTGAGCATATGTTGTACTGAACATCCAAATGACATTAGCTACATCCAAATCTAGCTATTAGTAAAAATGAAAGATTAAGGGTTTAAGGTTTTTAAAAACAGACAATTCCCTTCCCTAGTATTTTTATTATTTAAAAAAAATTACTATGAGTATATGCATACACACATTAACTCTTCATAGATAAATAAGAGAATAAAGAGCTTCTATATTCCTGTGAGAATGCTCATATAAAACAGTTGCACTATTTTCAATAGCTGTGTTTTGAAGTAGTTTAATTTAATCAGGATGAAGCTAATCTTTTAAATACCATAATTAATGTTGAAAATATATCAGTTATGTGAATTTTACAAAGCAATAATCCCACACTCTGACATTTAATACAACAGAAACACTTTCCAGCTGAGGAGAGACTCACACAAGAAACCATGGCCATGCCCTAGTAAGGACATAGTTTAAATCACTCGTTCGTTATCAGCCTGCAGCTTGGCATGAGTTTGAACCCAGTGGCTGAAGGTGAAAGATCTCTGTACTAATTTACTACATCACTGAAATGCCTCCTAGTCTCCCTTCTCTGACTCCAAATTAATTTGAATCTGTCTTTGTAATTTTTTTCTCTTATCCTAACATATTCAACAACAGCTTTTACTAACAGTGAAGATCTCTGTTCTTCCTCTGTAAACAAAATGAATCTGAATGGATGTCAACATCAGCTGTGTTCCCGGGATAACAATGAATTTCATCCTCTGTATCCAAATCCAGTGTGGTGCAGCCACTCACATCTGCAGTCATGCAGGTTACCAGGAGCACCTTGCCTTCAAATCTTTATATATAGTTTGCATTTACTCCCCGTTTTCAAAACCTTTGAGAGACTTGCACAGCGTTCATAGAAGACAGCCTCCTCTCCTTTAAATGTCAATGACTCCTGACAGCTCTGCCCCTCAGGACTTCTGAATCCTGAAGGATGAATCCTATGCTCTCAGAACTAAGCTCCTTCAGTAACCAGCTTCCTCCAAAACAAGCCTAACACAACCTGTGAACAGTCACACTAAAGGCAAAAAAATAAAGTGGAGCCTACTTCTTTAGAGAGAATTATCAGGGTAATTTTTCCTTAAGATGCAAACCATCTTATGCTTTTTCTTTTACTTAAAAAAGTACCTATATAGCTCTATAAATACATATTCATATAGTGTATATATCAGTATCAGTATAATATATATATATATACAGTGAGTTTTAATACCACAGTATGGAAATGTGAAGGAATACTTTGTGTTTCTCCCTGGGCTTTATGATGATTTCTGATGACAACTTGTCATGTGCTCAGTTCCAATAAAACACTGTATCAGTCCAAGAAGTTTCTAACCTTGTAAAAAGAAGGAGCAGAAGACACATCCTGCAGCATGCCATGGATTTGTGACAAACATTTCACCTGGCCTACCTTCAGTATACCTTCTTCCCTAAGCGTTCACCTGTGGGTTTTTTTGATACCAGATTTTATTTTGTCACTGTGTGGGAAGATGACTGAATTCCTTTGGGGATATCCTGGCCATGCTGAAGTCAAAAGGAACACTTTCAAAAAGCATGCAAGCTCTTGGCGTCCTGGCCATTTAGAGGATAAAAGGCACTGGAAACAGTGTATGAGATGTTATTGCACAAAGATAAGAGTCACCTGAGATGACAGTCTTCTGGGCCTTCAGTTTATTCCAGCACAGTCACTCCTCTGAGCAGGCAAGCCCCTGCAGTGGTGGAGAAGGGCAATTTCAGTCCAGAGGGTTTTTGCTAAACAGCTGGAGCTGGACAGAAGCTGGGACTTCCAGACTAACTCCCAGACTTGGGACTAACCCTTCTCTGCATGGGGAGAAAGAAAAAGCCATCGAGTTCATTAGCAGAAATTAAAAGAGTGGTATATGTCAATTCAGGCAGGGTGGGCTGGGTCAGCAGGGATGATGTGTGGATTTACACTCCTTGATGCCAAAGGAGCTCTGCTAATTTTCAGCAACAGAGGTCCTGTCCTATTTATCTGAAAGCTTACTGCATCTGAATTTTGCACACGCTTATCTCAACTGCACATCCACGTGATGGTGTGAATGGGTCTAAGGCAATCTCTTCACATGTACATTTATTCAATGTGCATGCCTTACATAAACACACACATCAGCAGAGAAGTAACAGATATTCTAAAGCTCATCATCTTATTAAGTCTCCCCAAAAAGTAATCAGGCCGTAAGTCATTTAAAAAAACCACAGCACACTCATCAGATTTAGGAAATTTAAAAGCTTTGCAGGTAATATGCATCTTCTCTTTCCTCTTACTAAATCTTGCAAATCCCCCCACCCTATATTTGATCATTTGCAGCACAAAATTATGATGACACAGTGAGGACCATCAGCATCATCTTGATTTAGGTAAGAAACATAGTTATCATATCCAGCAGCCCATTGCTAAGGTCATTCTGATAAAGAAAGAAATTGGGCCTCCACACAGGGAATACACTGCCTGCTTAATCTTTCTTCCTCTGTTGCTGTGTCAAGAGGCAGATCTTTCCAACACACAGATCCTCACTGGACTCAAAGCTATTGCAGGAGGCTTTAAAATGAGATATATGGGCCATTCTGCTCAGCTCCTCTGAAGTCTTTAGGGCCTTGTGTGCCTGCCAGATTACAATTTGCCTCTGGCAAAGAGGCCACTATTTTTTGAGTCAAAACTAAAATCTGTGTATAAGAAACTAAGAACTCATTTTCTAGGTAGCTATTCTGGTGATGCCTAGCTTGTCAAACAAAGCCTGGAGTACTGATCAGAAAAAGAAAAGTCCAAACCATCAATAAATGAATTTGGGATTTCTCTTTGTTATCCATAGGAGATTCAAAGGGAAGCCATCTTTAAATTCAGTCAATTAAGAACATGATTTAAAATCAGCTTCAGGGGCCAGACCTGCCCTCAAGACAATTCACCAATTTTGTAGCTCTGGAATCAGATTTGTGTATTTTTCTTAAAAAGTACACCCAACCTGCCTTCTATATAAAAGGCACAAATAAACAAATGTTAAATCTGACTAATGCTCCACTAGCTTCAACAGGCTTTGAATTCATTCTCACCATTTCCTTCAGGGAAACAGTCTAACAGTTTATAAACAAAGTACTATAAAACATAAGCACAAGGAGAAAAAATATTTTCCTTTTTTCCAAGACAGTAAACTGCCTTGGAATAATAACAGAAATGCAGTCTAAATTGCTGGTGTTCTTCATTTTTTGTGTTCAGTAGTTCTGAATATTTATGGAAGGTTTTAGCTAGGGATGCTGTTACTTTATAATCTCAGAATGATTTGTTCCGACTTAGAAATTTACAGGACTTTAAAAGGTACTGCTTGTAAGTAAAGCTGTAAAAAAGACAAGACATAAACAATGCTATTAGAGGTAATCACTAGAACAAACTAGTTGTACTTTATTATTTTTGGAACTATGTGTATAACCTAAATCATGGATCAGAAACCCATTGCATTAGGTACAGTACAAAACCAAAGCAAATGAAAAAGGCATTTACTTCCTCAAAGATCTTACTTTAGACAATAGGCAACAGCTGTTTAAAGACAGAAGGAATTAGCATAGGAAAAGCATTTCGTTAACATCAATTAGCAGTCATCTTGGCACATAAGCAGGTAAACCATTTTCTGTGTAGTCACAAGGAGATGCAAGCTCTGAAAGTCATTTCTCAAGGGCAATATCCTCAATATCCTTAAAGAAGAACTGGCATTCTGGGCTGATAAGGAAGAGTGTGTAAATACTTGGATACTGTATGAAAGGTTAGTTGAATCAGTGAGAAAACAGACCACGAGAGACTGCAAGAATGCAAGAAAGCATGTTGCATTTGACGGATTCATCCCCAGTGGTCATATGCTGAGGTGCAATAACTAAAGCATAACAGAGCAGGGAACTCAACAAGCATGTGAGATACACAGACAGAGAAGAAAGGTGGTCTCTTAAAGACATTATGCAAAATAATCTGTAAGATTTGGCATAGTCTGGTTGTAAGACATGAGTAGGTGATAATCACGTCTGCATCACACACCTGATTCACCAGAAGACTGATGGCAGGGGGTACAGCAATTGAGAAAACAGCAGTAAGAACAGTGTGGCTGGAAGGAAGGTTAGATGAATGCAAACCTTTTTTCTGTAACAATGGCAGAAATGAGAAAATGATGTAGCCCAACTAAAACCAGGCATGTGCATATTCACGCCTTTAAATAAACAAGTTCAGTTCTATGACTGGGTGGTGAGGAGCTGTATTTGCCTACATAACCAAGATGATTAACTGATGCAAGTTTTTGGAAAAGGTAACTCCTTTCTGCCAAAAAGACACTGGTTGTTCATCATAAGGGCAACAATAATAAACACTGAAGCACCAAGTAACTATTCCATGGCATGTAACCTTGAAACCTTGAAAACTTAGAAAACCAAATTCACACAAGATGCCTCCTAATGTACACAGTGCCACATCCATGTTTCGTGTCCAAGGGATCAGACAAGGGACAGTTTCTCATCCAATGTAATGGCATTTATCTTAAACGATACTGGCATATCTGGGCCCAGTTTCTGAACCACCCCTACAGTGCCATTTCTTTACCAGCTATAAACTATGTCAGAGAGTATAACAGATAATATACATTCAAGTGGATGCAACAACCATGTGGAGTGTGCTCTGACTTAAGTAAGGATAGAACATATCAGATAAAGAGAAATTATTATGGTTATAGCAGCAGAAACAACACAGATATTTATGTTAACAGCGTCCATTTCAAATCGACTTTCAGTTCATCCCAATTATCACTTTCCTTCTGAAATTTCCTGATCTTGATTTCTGTCTGAACATACTTTTTAAGGAAAGTTTGAGCATCAACATCTCAGCCATCCATGAGAAGTGAAATAAAGTCTTGCCATAATGAAAAAAAATCATTGCATCCTTGCTTTAAATAGCTCCCTAGTCAAGATGGCCACAGTTGGAGAGCCAGCATTTGGCAAGAAAATTTCTCTCAGTGGGAAGATATCTTGGCTTCTTTGAAGGAAAACTTACTTTGATTTGGTATCTTCTTTTCAGTACATACTGAAAGTTCATGATACAAGGTCTGCTGGAGAAAAATCTTGTCACTGACTTCTTTGGTTTTGTACCAAGCGCCTGCAACTGAGAAGCTATTTGGTACCTGAGGCCACTTGTGTACTCTCAAACATGCACAGAAAAACGTGGAGAAGTCACTGTTGTGAAACAGCAGGGGTACCAAAGCTTGAAGAAAGGGCTCCTATAGCTCTCAGAAGTACTTCTGTCACCTTCCATGATCTGAAGGAACTGAAACAGCTGAAAGAGTGGCTCCACGGATGTTCAGTTACACTGAGGGCTTGCATTTTTAGTATTATCTTAGCTACAACCGAATGGATTTTAACATCTCAGGAAACATCTGTCTGCTCAAAAAAGGGAAGTCCCACCAATCCCCCCTCCCCTGTTTTAATGTGCAGTTTTGCTGCTATTGAGTTGAAGGAATCAAAACTCCTTGTACCAATTTTGTCTGAGCCAGATCTGTACACTACATTTTGGAAACTATCCTCCTTTTTAAAAAGAAAGTTGTAGTACCTTGAAAGCAGAGGCTCCAAGAGAAAAGCTGATATATATGTATATATACACCTATATATATATGTGTATATATATATATAACAATACTGCCACCCTCCCTCACATTTTGAATACCTTCTTGGAGTTGCTAAGCTTCAAACTTCTCTGTGCCTTTGGGCTTTGTCCTCTTGCATATCAGCTATGCAACTGTTGCATCTGAACTGATTAGGAATGGTTACTCCCCTACATACAAATCCACTTACACTTCTACTCAAAGCTCCAGTGCTGAGACCTCTGTATGTACATCTTCAATTCTTCTGAAAGCAGAAAACCATTGCAGAGCAACTGTAACGGTGCTGCACGGTGTTGGGGCACGAATCACAGCACTGGAGGGATGCCAGGAGCCAAGAGAAAACTGCCTTCCTGATGCCAATCATTTTACCTGTCAGTCTCTGAAATGAGACACTGCTTAGATGAAATTAAGGCTTAAAAAGATGCTCAAAGCCTTGCTTGTTTCTGGAAGACAAACACAATGTAACTTCTTCCACTGTTGCTTTATTATTCCTCATCAAAGCATTCTTACTTTCCAGACAGAAAATTTGATGGGTGGGTTATTCTGCCCATAAATCACTATTTTCATAGAGGAACTAAGCCCTGCTTTTTAAGTGGAGAAAATACAGGAAATGTGGGATTTGCCCTGAACTTTGAGGAATACCTCCTTTTCACCACTGGATCACTGAATGTGTCACCCTACCCTAATCTCACCCTGTTTCTGTGTTTGGTCTCCCTATAGCATATTTTACCTTTTACTTCCTTAGAAGTAAAAGGCTGACAAAGAATTGCTTTGAGATGAAAAGTCACCATGATAATCTTTCCAGGGAAATATTTTTCTGTTTTTCCTCAGCACTAACTCTAATTTAGACCTTAACAAGCATTCTAAATAAAAGGTGTACAAATCTTCTCATCACATAAAAACACTTGGATCTAATGGGGTATAAATGAGCAAGTTTTTAGAAATCCTAATCTTGGTACAGAAGCCAAGCTACCATGCCCAGGAACACTTTCCTTACAATTGACTTAATACTAAAATGGTGCTGCCACACCCAACCAGCACGTCAAATGTACAGTAATTTTTTTGAAATGTTAAAATGTATCAGTATTTGTTTCTGCAATAGCTTGCAGTGAAATCCAGACCATGGTAGAAATTGTTATTTTTAAAAAGCACACATTAGAGCTGGGTGGGAAGGGAGAAAGCAGAGTGTACTGCTTCCCTTTCAGCAGCACACTAAAACCAGTAGCATAGAGATACTGGAGCTAAGGTCCGTATTAACAGGCTATCCATGAGGCCATAATCAGCAGTTTGAATGGAATATACAAATGTGGAATTCAGGATGTGAACACATTGGTCTCATAAGCACTGTACTGTACAAATTCAAACATGATCTTACAAATGAGTACTTACTACCATTAAAGGCAATTTAAAATATACACCCCAGACTTGCAGTTACACAGGAACACGATGCTCAGAAACCAAGGTATTACAACCAAAGCATCAGACGTACAACCACTATATGAAATTTAGACTTTGCTGCTGGCACAACCAAGCACCTATCTAGTCAGAAGTGCAGCTGTGTATTTACACTGAAAATGTCCAAAATGCACTTTTCCTGAGAAGGTCAATGATAAAAATCTGTGTGTCTCTGAATGGAGGAGTGTCTAGTGTAGGAGCTGATGCGCTGTGAGTTGGGGACACGTGTTAGATGTTCTCTGCTGAGATAAGCTGGGGACAGGAGGAGATTGGGTGGGTAAGGAGGAACTGGAACAGCTCTAGCTTTACTCAGCATGGTTCCTTGTTTCCCTCACATACGTATGCATGAACAGGGACAATAACCAACCTTGTCTGGTAGGAAAACAAGGCCTATCAGGAACATTTATATCACAGGTCCAGACAAAGCCTGCAGATGCAGTCTGCCACAGTAAGGGTTTGCTGTCCATACTACAGCCTGTCATTGTAAGTGACTGTGTAGATACTCCACAGTGATAAATTAACTAAAATATAATCAGCCATGCTTAGGATGCTTAATTTCAGGGATATATTATCATGGCTGTAAAATGCTTCTGAATATAAAGCTCAGAACTGGTCTGTGCCTTAAGGCACTTCTACTCTGCTTGAGCCCTACCTAACTAAGACACCAAAATGTACTTTGTGACAGCCCAGATCAGTTAATATTTCTGTACTAGTCACTCCCTGATTTTAAAGTTGATGGCATTGCATTTTCAATTCTATTTAATGAAGAGTCAGGACAGTGGCGAACTGAGAAACTGTTGGCATTACCTTTTATAAATATTACGAGACCAGCCATTTTGCTCTGATGCCTGTTAATCTGTGTGATTGTGCTCAGAATCAAAAGAACTGTAACAGCAAAAACATAAAGGAAAGGTTAAAAAAGTAATGACAGCTACAGCTACATAACTTCTGAGGAGGGAAAAATAACCACAATTGGTTTTCTTCAAGCTGCAATCCTCCAGAGATCAAGCCTGGGATGGACAGAAACCTAATCTTCAGAGGCCTGAGAAGGGAGAGGGATTTTTCTAGGCAGGCCAGAAAAACCAGAGGATATGTTAATGAAACAGTCAACAATTTGGAAAAGCTGAACACCAGAAGGTGAAAGTATGTTACGGGCTGAACAGACCTCTGCAGAGGGATCTGAACAGCCTGGATTGATGGGCTGAGGCCAACACTATGAGGTTCAACAACGCCAACTCCATTTGGGTCACAACAACCCCACGGGTCTAGAGAGCAAATACTGTGAGGAGTGGCTGAAGGAGCTGGAGTTGTTTAGCCCAGAGAAAAGGAGGCTCAGAGGGACCTTACTGGTCTCTACAACTCCCTGAAAGGAGGTTGTAGCTAGGTGGGGGGGTCAGACTCTTCTCTCAGGCAACAAGAGACAGGACGAGAGGAAATGGATTCAAGTTGCACCAGAAGTTCAAGTTGGACATCTGGGAGAATTTTTTCATTGGAAGGGTGGTTAAGCATTGGAATGGGCTGCCCAGGGAGGTGACGGAATCACTATCTTTGGAAGTGTTCAAGGAATGACTGGATGTGGCACTTAGTGGTGTAGATGGTGGTGTTTAGACATGGTCAAAGGTTGGGCTGGATGATCTTGGAGGACTTTCCCAACCTTAATGATTCTAAGATTCTAAGAGTAACGTAATATAGGTCCTAATTTCACAAATGGCACTGGGGCTACCAATTGTCCCTAATAATTAATATCTACAGCATGCCCATGCAGATGAGAAGGCTAAAATAGCAACAAAGATCTGAAAAACAAGAACATATTTTACATTCACAGACTAAAGAAAAATATACATAATTAATACTGGACACTATCTTGATGGGCATCTTGGAAGTCTCTGAAGAATATAACCTGTTAAGGTTATGCCACAGACTAAACTATTAAAAGACTGCCATTTGCTAAAATAATTCTTGAAGTGTATGCTAGCTCCAGACTGTATCATGAGAAAGTCACCCACTTCAAAGAATGGAGTTTTCTATGACTTCTGCCTAACAAAATTTTGATTGAAATCTAAAGTGTCAGCACTGAGAACACAGGGTTGACATAACAAATGCCATAGCCAATTTGAACAATTATGAGCCCAAATCTGCAGTCATTTACATATACATGTGATTCCAGCTGGTGAGCTCAAATTATGTATGCACAACCAAAAGAGAATACTTTTTTTATGTATCTCCAAGTTTCATCACAAAAAAATACAAGGGATATTCAAGTCAACAGCATTTAAGCAAAACAAAAGATGCTTTAAGGAATATGCTGATCACCCTTCTCCATGTATCTGTCCCAAATACTGCAAGTTTGATAGTGATATATGGTTTTATATGCAAACTTGCACTGTAAATACAAAATGAATGCAAAAGGATGCACTAAGGATGTCAAATGCAGCAACAAGTCAACAATTTTTTGTACCTTAGCTGCTGTATTGCTGTTTGTTTTGTATTGCTCTCCTCTATGGGTACCCAGCTCAAACTGGTGACAGCAAGGCTTTCCAAAAGTGAGTATGACTTGTGCAAGTCTTTCCTGTGTCCAAAACAGAACAAAATAATCCTTGAATATGAATGATTCAGCCTGGAATCTGAAACAATGAAAGATGAAGATGATCATGATGTGCTTCTCCTTCCAAGTGGGAGATGGAGGAAATTATGTTTACTCTCTTGCTTGGGCCAGCTTTGTCCATATGAACCCTGACAGTCCAATGACAGAACTTAAGCAGCAAGGCAGCTTCTGGTGTGCCTGCCTATTCCACCACAGCTCTCTACAGCCACAGAAATATCAACTACACTTATAAGCACCACCACAACCACTGCACGATCAGTAGGGCAGTAGCAGCTCAAACAGCGTGTAAAATAAGATGACACTGCTCTCCAAATGTCAGGAGCTTTCAAAGTATAATCCCTGAATCTTTGCCAGCCAATGATTTGTATCTCAGACGTCCACAATGGTTAACTGAGAAAAGCAAGTCTCTTGCAACCAGGAGACGCCTGCAACCCCAGAGGAAAAGGAAAATAGGGGACCACAGACCAAACACTTTGAAAGGGTCTAACTTACTCAATTCCACAGAGCCAAGTAGGGAAAAAGGCACTAAAATAAAATGGTCTCTTGGAATTCACATGATAATAAGGTGAGGAAGTTTGTTGCTTTGCTTCACACATTATTTCTTTGACATATTACTTTCTAGGAAGAGTTGATAATGCTGTCTAATGTTCATCTACAAGTGCCTTCCACTAACTTAGCTGAGAGATCACAACCCTTTCAAAATGAAATGTCTAAACTCATGAAAAAGACTGATCTAAACAACATTCATATAATTTGTTGTTTAGGACTTCTCCAGGCTGAACAAACTCAACTCTTCTTAGGAGAGATACTCCAGTCCTCTGATGATCTTTGTGGCCTTCCTCTGGACTCACTCCAAAAAGACCTGGTCTATTTAAAAAAGCAAAACAAAACAAAACAAAAACCAACCAACCAAACAACTCCCCAAACAAACAAACCACAATAAAACGTGAAAAGGGAACTCTCTTTTACTAGTAAGATCACATAGCTTGAAGCTATCTTAATAAATGCCAACTTCAGTATCTCACCTAAAATGGATCACTGCATTTGTGTTTTCTTATGAAAAGGTATAAATCAGCCAAACAAGTGCAACACACATCTATCTGCAAAACCAAGGCACATGCGAGCTGATCCTTTCTGAGACCGGTGCCCAAATCTAGCAAGATGAACTAGCTGGAATGCATTATTCTTCCATTTATGTTACATCCCTCTTTCATTACTTTTACTGAACACTGAGTGTCTCAGCTCCACAGACTTTCAATACAACTGATCTCCATTTGCTGATCAGCTTATTCCCAAGAAACGGACAAAACAAGCCATGGCCAAAAACAAGCTATGGCCATCTATCTCAGAGAAGGGTTGGAGCAGAACACAGAATGGAAAATGGTAAAATAGAATGGGACCCTGACTTGCAATGCTACAGCACACCATTTGCTCTTTTGCTAGCATACCTAGAAATATATATTGAGAACAAATGGTGCATTTGACCTTACTGACAGTAGCACCGGAGGGAATCCTGTGTTGTTTCAGAGCTGGTAAACCTGTATATATCATCACTGGATTGCAATTTGTCCTTATTTTTCTTTAAAAACAACCATCCCCAAGCCCCTACATTAAAAGCAAGCTAATATTTTTTTTTTTTTCATAGCATTTGTATTTTAAAACACTATGTGTTTGTACATATATGTTGATACTTTCTGGAAAGGAAATGGACTTGCTTGACACCATGGGGGTAAATGAAGTTTATGGATGTATAAATACAAACCAAAAATTACTATGTTTATGGTGCGATAACAATAAAGGAAATCAACCTTTCATGATTCACGATGAATAAATTTACTGAACTACACCTTTTTAACTTATGGGTATACACATTAACCCATGAAAAAAAAATTATTCCTTAGCACTATAATTCTTTGAAGTGAAATCTCAGAAGGACCCACTCCTGCAACCACATAATTTCTAAAGCTGCAAGGCTAGGAAGCTTAAACAGCAGCAAGGGGCAGATAGAGACAAGACTGAGAGATTTTCACCCTTTTGAGTCAACAAGGGAGTGTTCCAGCTGACATATGCAGCCTCTGCTTGCCCTTTGTCATGTCTGTGTTTCACCTCAAAAACTGTCAGTGACTTGTCAGAATCAATCAGAAAAGCTAATGCAATTCTGCAATGATGTACAAGTTTGGACAGCATGACATCAAATTTCTGGTAGTGTGTGTCAAGTACCATATGAAAACAGATGTCCTCATTACTCCACTGCTTTGGTACAAAAGAGTACATCTTACCTTTTTGACCCATATCTGGCGATTGGGGGATTACAATAAAGGACAGCAAGCAATTACAGCCTCTAGCCAGTACTTTTATCATATAAATTGAATTCTAATCCTCTTTATCTTCTGGCAAAAGAAGTTTACTTTAGAAGGTACAGTTTTCCTACTGGATGCTGCTTTATGTTCCAAAGACTTAGAAGTCAGACAGTCAGTGCTTCAATGACCTGACAAAACCCATCATCTTGCTTGATGCAACACAGGGTTTCAGAGTTCCAGTCAATAACTGCTCCTGTTTGACCAGAAAAGCCAAAGCTTGTTACTGAATGGGTGTGCAGCTTGCGGATGAAGCTGGAGCTCGGAGCATGATTAGGGACCTGAGATGCAGCCTCAACACGGGTTTACATACATTGCTGTCCTTTCCTACAGCCAAGGTGCATGGTCCTAATATGGTCCATGCTTCCCAATGTTATAGCTGCAGGTGAACCATGGAAAAGCACATACGGCTGAAAATTTATTCAAAATATAGCTGGTATTCTTACTGCACAATTTTAATTGTCTTGTATGATAAACAGCACTCCTCCAACAACCTTCCCTTTCATTAAACCAGGACATACAAAACCCAACTCATGCTACACTTCTCCTTTTTGATATTGTCACCAAGCTCTACTGATGCTCTATCAGAGAAGAGAGCATTTTTTTTTTAAGAAGCAAGTTAGGGTGCCAGCAGATTTTTAACTGTCAAGGACCCTTTCGGCCAATGTGTAACTGCTGACTGGTAAAATTCCCAGATGAACTTGTCTATCCAAGGCAAAGCATGGATACATATGCCCATCGTTCAAAGCATCTTAGTGAAAACAACCTTCAGACTCTCCAATTCCATTAGCAGATGAATTAAAGGAACTCTATAACCTGAGGTGTATTAGAAGGCAAAAGGAACTTGATATAAAACTGATTTAAATGTAAAAAGAATAAATTCTTACCGCATGTAATTAGAGGGAGAGGAATAATTTTATCTCATGAGGAAAATGCAAGCACACCTCCCTGTACCAGGTAATATGCAAGAACAGACTCATAATTAGATGCCTTAGGAAGGAGAACCACTCTCCCTGCTCAGAGTGAGCTCTGGAATCTGAAACTTGCCGCGGAATTCTCTTTGTGCTAACCAGGACTGGCAAAGTGAGTCTCTGAATTACTCTCTTTGATGGTTGTGCCTCTTTCATGCTCAGTGAGTATTTTGGGGTGTCCAGGCTGCTCTTATCTAGGATATCTGTACAGTCACAGCCCCTCTCAGGGAGAGAGCTGGCAACGAAGCTTCTGCACAAGGATGGACAATGGAAAGAGAATGAAGCTCATCTGCAGGAGCTCACATTGCATGTTCCCCAGAAAGGAGATCACAAAGACACTCAGCACAACATAATACAATAATATTCAGAGTTTTGTATCACTATTCCTGTTTAAATTTCTAAGCATATTACAGAAGGGACACAGAAAGTAGTAAGATCTGGTTCATATATATGAGTGATCTCTGCTTTATTAAAAGATTATGCTACAACCAGTGCCTAGAGGACAGTATTCTTCCTCCACAGCAATGGACAGATAAATGTAATACAGATAGAAGTGTCATCAGCTGGAGTAAGATGGTAGTAAGTCTTTGCATCCTTTCAGTTAGTGGCTTTGAGAGAGCCAAGACAGAACCTGCACAGTACAAATGATGGTTAAGTTCTTTGTGATTTGTGCAATTAGCACACTCACTGTCACAAGGGCCTGAACAACTCATCTTGGGTGCTCAACAACTCTGGTTAGCGCAGAATTAACCTGATCTTTAATTTGCCATGGAATTGGCTTCATCTGTGTCCACTCCTCACAGACATTTTAGTAGCTGGCTTTCCTCCAAGTATTTCAGAGCTTCTTACTCTAAATTCAGCCTTCTCAGCTACCCACATCCCAACAGTTACACACAAAACATTTTATTCTGTTACAAAATCTAACACACTTTGAGTTAACACATGGTTTGCAAGAGCATGGTAATACCATTTAGCACATAATGCATTATTTAGCACACAAATTATGTAAGATTTTTATGGTTATGAAGACCAGGGTTGGCATATTGCATTGCAGTTGTAGCTGCTGTATTGCATGTACAATAAAGGGCTTTTATATGTCATCAAAAGCCTGTCTTTAAAAACATACTGGTGCACAGTTTAGGGGCACCATAGTTACAGTCCAGGATTCCTTGGTATACACTAAATGCATCCACCTGACCTCTCACACCCTGTACATTATTTTCCTGTGCCACTTCTTCTTATAAGGCCACCTTCCTCTAGGAGATGGGCAACATGCAGGTCATCTAACGAAAGAAAATAATGATGAAGATGGAATTTTCATCCCCATCAAAAGTACGAGTGAAGAATGATCAACAGTATTCAGTACAGAGCCACCTAGCAAAGAAACTGTATAAATATTATTATAACTGTATCAACATTATTAATATTAAGGCAAATAGAGACTTTTTTCAGGCATAATAAGTATGCACCAAAAATATTTGCCTACCCTCTCCATGTCCTGTAAATAAGCGGATGTTGTTTAATTACTATTGCAGTTTAAAAGATCATCATTACAGAAGAGAACTTTTTGGCAGTCAGTTTGGCCTCCTATTCCATATGCAAGCTACATCTTTCTCCTCTCTTTTCTGAACCACATGCCAACAACATGGAGTACTAGAACCTAAGCAACATGCCTACCAGAATAAAATACCGCACAGTACACAAAACTTGCCATTGTTTAGGTTGAGAGAGACCTTTTGAGATTGTATAGTCCAACCCACCTGCTCAAGCAGGGTCATTTATAGCTGATTGCCCAGGACCATAGATAGATGGGGGACTCCATAACCTACCTGAGCAACCTGTTCCAATGTCTGACCACCCTCACAGTAAAAATGTGTTCCCGTGCATTCAGATGTAAGGAATAACTGAACAGACCACACGTGACCAATATTAGCCATGCTACTTCATGTGCCACTGAAAGATGTTCTGATAACTAGATGCTGAAGAAGATAAGAACCTTGGAAGGTTAGGAGGAGCTGATCTTAAGTGAACTTCATGCAAGTAGACAACAGGCAATCCCAAAGAAACCTCTCTCCTATTTCCCCACAACCTTACCCCTTCCCTACTGCAATCCATCGCAGCGGTACTCACCACCTGAACTCTGCATTTTCCCAGCTGGTCACGGTTTCTCACCCCATCTCTTTCCCTCTCACCCCAAGAATCAGGAAACTCCAGGACACACAATGCATCTCTAAGGCCAAACATCTTCCTCTGTATCTGCATGACACCTCAAGCCACTAGCTGCCACACTCCAAGTACTGCTGATCAGACAAAACCAGTTATAACACAAATGTTGAACAGATTTTCTTCTTAAAATTGAAATGAATGACATTTCTTTAGTAAATATGCATAGCATTTTAATTGAATTTTTATTTGCTCTTCTGTTCACTGAGTCCTCTTTGGACCAAGCAAAAACATATCTGGCTCTAAGACTGCTCTATCTGTTAAATAAATTTCATTTATCATTGAAAAAACTCAAACCCCTAAGTTAATATCCTCTTTCCTTAATATAGAGAATATGAATTATCTTAGGATTCTTTTGCATTTGTGACTCTCAGTGATGTCATAAAAATATTTTATTAATTTCCTCAAAAATTAGCACAGGCTTCCAGTTGTTAAAATTATTCTTTCTGATATGTGCTTTGTAAAAACACGATCAAGGGCAGCACAATTTAACTTCTGCAAACATCAGTTTTTTATGATAAATCAACAGGGCAGCAGATACATGTATTATGAAGTTAATGGTCTGTCAAGATATTAACAATGTTGATTCCTGAAGAGAAGTCTAGAATTTAAAAGACAAAACTGGGTTTATTGGATAGGACAGATTGCTGCTTGTCTGACCAACTTAGTCTGTGTGACAGAGCTACAAGCTGCCTTTGGGTTCACAAGTCCTTCAAAACAGAAGATTCATGGTAATAGAAAGCTTTTCAGCATAAAACACCCAACAATCAGAGTTAAAGTTTTATTTATTGGCTCTGACCATCTACTTCTGTTATCAACCATAAGGGCCCATACACTTCATCAACTCCCAACAATAGCCGCAAGCTTGGACAATCTGTCTTGTGTCTTCATTGGGTAAAACTTCAATGGAGCAGCATCGATTAAAGAACAGCCCACGCACAAAATGGAAACTCATTAAAATAAACTTTTTCAAAGGGGGAAGAAACTTCAGTTCCAATTGAATTGAACTGTTTTTATTTCAGAGATGAAAGCTCCATTACCCAGCTATACATTCATGTGCTCATGGCTTAAGTGCTTTTTATTTGACTTAAACTTTTGGTTTCTTCCCATGTCTTTTTGGAGGCTTGAGAAACATAATAGGAATTCAGAGCTTATTGAGCTTGATTGGAACACAGTATCTGTGAACCTCATAATAATACCTCCTGGACCTTTATGTTTATCGTCTCACTGTGGCCTCTTTTGTGTGTTTTCCTGGCCTTTCCTACCAGAACAATTGTCTCCTTTCACATGTATTTGCAGAGACGTTTTTAATGCTTTAAGCATTTTTAAATGACTGGACAAAAAATAATGAAGAAATAAAAATAACGCAGGTGTAGTCATTTACATTATAGATGGAAGACTGCATAAGCCGCTGATGTCAAGATGGCTTTTCTAAAGTGTTTATATGAAAACTGACTTGCAGCTTACTGCCTGAAAATCTCACCTTGAACTTATTATGAGGGCAATAATAATATGAAAAAATACAGATGGTATCCTGTGCTATCTGGAAACCTCAGTTTAAACAGAGGAAGCTTAATACACGGTAGATTACTCATTTATATCAAAGCTAAGTATTAATATTCCAAATGCTTTGATTTTAGATGACTGAACGCTAAATGAAATGAACTATATTCTCAGTTACTTACATATACTGAATGTCAAGAGAAATTTGTTTTACACTGCAAAGCTATACAGAAATATTCACCGACTGTGCCACCAACACCCTGCGTTGCAGAAAATGAGCCCACAAATGCTTTACAAAATTTCACCAGACTACGTGCTTTTGCCTTCATACATACTTTTATGAAAAATAAAGTAATCTAACTCTATTAAAAATACATGCAGATATTTCTTAGAGCTTTTTTATTAAATAATAGCACAAGGCTTGCATAAAGATTAACATACAGAAGATGAATATGTTTGTGCTTCAAACTCACCACCAATAATTTTTTCACTGAAATTATCATTCGGGGTGAAAAATATCAAATCACCTTTGATTTCAGCTAGACACAGATGCACACAACAGAACTCGTTTCTTCAAGTTTACATATGGCCACACAAAGGCTGAGAAAACACAAAGGTCTATTAACGATCATCTCCCTGGAACACAAAAAATATACTTCATGCAGCACATTATTTTAAAATAAACAATGTGTGGGAATCAGACAGATTTAAGACCTGCATTATTCTAAATTTTTGCATAAAGACTCAGTGTTGATTATAAATTAGCTTTTCTTATCAATGTGTTCATTCTCGCACATTTAATTCCTGAGGCTGATAGACATTAGTCTAACACTTAAACAAGACAAGGAGAGTCTGAATACTCAAGAGAAAGCCATGCAAATCTGGGAGTCTGGGACTCCCAAATCTGATCGTAATCTTACAATTTCTAAATTGCATTTGTCCTTTGGATACTGAATGAAGGTACAGCCCACAGTCTAGTGAGGCAAACCCCAGCGTCTTCGGGTGACATTATGATAATCTTAGTTTTCATCTTGGTGCTACAGACATCAGTGAAGATACACCTAGACTGCCCCAAGTTCATGTGCTGACCACCACACTGCCACAGCTTCCATACCCTTCACTGCTCACACCACAGCTAAATTAAAAGTGGCACAGTTATGGCAGCCTGTGCTTCAATTGTCCCATAGAGATACCAGACACGAGAGATATATGATTAAGCACACCAGAAAGTCCAGCTTTTTCACCTCTGCCTCAGTTTCACTAGCTGTAAATTTAACCAGCTCCATGGAGATCCCGCACTAATTAGCCAGTGTGTGTACTTAATGTAGTCAAAACATTATATAAAGAACAGTTTTCAAGACCGTCTCTTTTAAGGGATTAAATAGCTGTTTTCCACTCTAAACGGATTTTTAATACCTGCAAAATGTCTCAACATTAACAAAATTTATTTCTTGCATTTCTCATTTAAAATCTCAATCTATAAAGTCATATGAGAGAACAAATGGCCCCACATTAGTCAAGCCAGCAGAATCTGCAGCCATGGATTTCCGGCACAGAAAGTCACCCTAGAGTAGGGTGGGAGTTTGGGTACACAAGAAATGGGGGATCAGCTGCAGACAGGTTAGATTGCTATGCTACTTAACGGATTTTAATGAGAACTCAAAAGGCAATTTAGAACAAAAAAAGTGTACGTCAAATACAGAAATGTGTAATCTGCATCAAAATCAAATATAAAATAGGCAAATTAAACATATGTGGAAAATAGAGCATTATTACTGGAATGATGAATATTTTCAAAGTATTTCTTGATGGACATCGCAGTTCAAGCACACTGATATCAAAAGTTAAGCATACAAACCAAAGCAAAAGTCTATAAAACTGAGCTATGCTTCTACATTGCTGTTCCTAGAGTTTATGTTCAGTATAACTCACACGGATTGCTACTCCCTATCAGATATTCTCAAGCGAATCGGAGAGCTTGTAAGAATAAAGCAGAAAAGAATAAAGTAGGATACAGAATTCTTGCTAACATTGTCTTCACAGGCCATTTAATTATTTTACAGGTCATTGCAATCTGCATATATTTTGCAAAGGTAATATTAGATATGGTCATATTCAGGTTCAAAAGTGCCTTTTATAGCCCAAAACTGAATGCTGTAGTTTAAAAAAATAAAATATGAATGCATCAAATTGTTATAGTTTAACTTGAAACTATTCTTTTTTTCTGTTCTCATAAAATACAAAGTTGCGCTACACACACACGTACAAAACCCAAATATTCAGAAAAGTTTGCTTGTGCTACTACTGTAACTGCTGGCACAGAGCTCTATCCCAATTAGACCTTAAAGAAATGTACTGTCCTATTATCTGAGTTTGTTTTTGGAAATGGCAATCAAAGAAATATTCTAACATGAACAAGTGTTTCTAAGTGCTAATTATTCATGGTATCACTTGCTGATTGGTGCCTGCGGCCATGAAAATTTATTTCTAGGCTGTATTTACAGTAAAACCAAAAGTGCTTAGTGGCAAGTAGCTTAATCAAATTTAAGAACAGCAGACAGATAACATAGGAGAATTTTTTTTTTTTTTTTGTTGCTTTAATCCTCTCATTTGGTTTTGAAACATAAGGCCCTGTTCACTTCATTTAAGTCTCACAATGACTGGAAGCCTGATCAATCTGTCTTGTGTCTTCTTAGGGTGAAACTGCAATTGAGTGGAAGCAACAGATGAACAAAGCCCACATTCAAATCTGTAGCTCATTAAAATAACGTTAAAATAGGGTAAAATCGCAATTGTAAGTGAATTGTAGTTGGCTTCTTTCAGCTACATACATTTGATTAATAAACCATAGATTCATTAGCCATGAACCACTGGTCTTTAAAGTAAATTTAAATGAATGACCCTGCTTTTTTGATCTTCAGACAGTTTTGAAAACATTTATGAAATAAAGCTTAAAAAAATAGGTCAAGGGCTGCTTCCTACAAGCCAAAGAGCTAATGGGATACAATCCGTCAAATCCCATAATCAATTCAAATTCTGATACAGAAACTTAGAAAGCTGCAAGTTTACAACAGACATATTGTAAAACAGCTTTTCAAGAGGGAAAAAAAAAGAAGTATTGTTAATTTGCTTTAAACTCACAAGCAGTTCAACACTTCCAAGAACATTTAAAAAAAAAATACTGTAAGAAGGCAACCTTAATTAAGGTTATAGCAACTCAATGAGAGAATATGTGGATTGAAGCAACCCTGTAAGTCATGAAGCTGAGTATCCTGCAGGAATTCACCCAGACCATCCTGTTCAGAAACATAAACAAGGATGTTTCTGCCTTGAAACATGGGTAGAAGTTTAACTAGTATTTTTACACAGACTTTCCCTCAAGATCATAGAATCACAGAATGGTTTGGGTTGTAAGGGACCTCAAAGATAATCTAGTTCTGCCCCCGCTGCCATGGTCAGGGACACCTTCCACTAGACCAGGTTGCTCAGGGCCCCATCCAACTTGGTCTTGAACATTTCCAGGGATGGGACATCCACATCCTCCCTGGGCAACTAATTCCAGTGATTCATCACCCTCTGAGTAAAGAATTTCTTCCTAACAGCTAATCTAAACCTGCCCTCTTTTAGTTTAAAGCTATTTCCCCTTGCCCTGTCACAATCTGCCTGTATAAAAAATCCCTCTCCCTCCTTTTTATAAGTCCCCTTAAGGCACTGGAAGGCTGCAACGAAGTTTCCAATGAGGTTTCCATTTCTTCTCCATGCTGAACAACCCCATCTCAGCCTGTTTTTGTAGGAGTTATGCCCTATCCCTCTTGCATCTTTGTGGCCCTCCTCTGGACTCACTCTAACAGATTCACATCTTTCTTGTGTTGAGGACCCCAGACCTGGACCCAGCACTCCTGCTGGGGTCCCACAAGTGCAGAGTAGAGGGGTAGAATCCCCTCCCTCACGGCCTGCTGGCCACGTTGTTTTGGATGCAGCCAAGGATGTGTTTGGCTTTCTGGGTTGCAAGTGCACACTGCGAGCTCATGCCCAGCTCTTCATCCACAAGAAACCCCAAGTCCTCCCTCCTCTGCTGGGCTGCTCTCAATGGCTTCTCCCAGTCTCTACTCATGCCTAGGACTGCCCTGACTCAGGTGCAGCTCCTTGCACTTGAACCTGTTGAGCTTCATAACGTTTCCATGTCCCACTTCTCAAGTTCGTCCAGGTCCCTCTGGATGGCATCCCATCCTTCTCTTGTGTCATCTGCACCGCTCAGCTTCATGTCATCTGCAAACCTGCTGAGGGTACACTCAACCCCACTGTCTATGTAATTGATGAAGACACTGAAGAGCACCAGTCCCAAGACAGAGCCCTGAACGAAACCACTCGTCAATAGCCTCCACCTGGACACAGAGCCATTGACCTCAACTCTGGCTGCAATGATCCATCCAATTCCTTATCCACTGAGTAGTCCATCCACCAAATCCCTGTCTCTCCAGTTTGGAGATAAGGACGTCATGTGGGACCATATCAAAGGCCTTACGGAAATCTAAATACATGACATCTGTCAGACTTCCTGCATCAGGCCATCACTCCATTATAAAAGGTTACCATATTGGCGGGGCACAATTTGCCATTGGTGAAGGTGTGTTAGCTGCTTTGGATCACCTCCTTGCCTTTTATATGCCTTAGTACACAATAAATGAAGAGTAAAGCTTTGTCCCATGAATAGAAATCACTGCTGGATAATGAAAAGGGTTATGAGGAATTGCTCCTAAAGCAAATTATTTTATTTTAGAAACATTTCGGTTTTCCTGGGAATTGATCAGTGGTTTCGTCTCCACTGGAATAAACACAACTGTCTGCCACTGTTTTTTAGGAATTCTGCACGGGGAAGGCTCAGGCTACAGGACATGGCAACAGGTGGAATAAACTATTGTGAATCCCACACCAGACAAAAAACCACCAGGTCGTGCTTTATGAAGAAGATGAGCAAGAAAATAATTCCTAACTCAAATTCAACACTCAGCCCAACACCTGAGCCAGCCAACCACCAAATCTGTTTGCTATTTGTCTGTCTTCCTAACACCACTGAGATACCACTCCACCCTCCTTGCAGACTGTTCATTATACTTGTTTTACATTTCTGCAGCTCTCTCTGAAGCTGTAACATGAAATAATTCAGGCCCTGATTCATCTCCCTTAAATGAAAGCAATCAGTAAGGATCCTAGTCCCCCTGCATATCCTATACAGCTGACAGAAAGTATAGTTCCTGGTGTGAGTGCTAATTCAGGTGCTCTGAATTCCTACCTAGAAATACCAGTCGTACCTCCACAGCAGAGGGACAACTGCAGTCTTCACTTGTATGTGGTCAGGTGCACGAACTTAGTAAGGGTGAAAGTATCTTACACTTCACTTATCAGAATTTCACATTTTATTTAAAGATGAGTTTGCACCATGATAGCTTTAGGTTGGTAGAGAGTGGCATGCCAAGAAGTTTCCAGCTTCCATCCCACGTACCAATGAAGACAGTAAGTACCCTGCTTTCGGCTGCATGTGTGGGATTTGGTTTTAGACTAAATTTTAGGTACCAGAATGTAGGTATCTAAAATGGCTTGATCTATGCACTCTCCCTGTGCCCAACAGTAATCAATACCATCAGTGGAGCTCAAACTGGTTTATTTCACCTGAAGTTAAACAAGCAGGGCTCAATTCAGCTGCCTCAAGACAGGGGCCTATCTAGTACTGTGAGATGCTCCATGGTATTTATTCCACATTCACACATGGCTGGCAGGTCTGACACTGGCATGGATGGAGAATTACATCCTTCTGGACCCACACCTGGAGGCCACATGGGACAGACATCTCTGTTTAGGAGAAGGAATGTTGCCCTTTATGTCTTCATTATAGCACATCCCTGCATTGTAAATGATTTCCACAAAACCATTATCTCAGGAGAGGTGACCAGGGAGAGAACAAAAACAGAGGACAAATACACTGGAACTTCTCTCAGTGCCCATTTGGACCTGCTGGAGGCTCAAAGGGTTCGGCACTCTGAGGTACAAATACCACCACACTCAAATAAGGAGTCTGTGCATGTATCCCACCAAGCCCCAGGCTGGGATCATGCTGAAAACTGGGCATCACATTAGACTACCTGGAGCAGCAGAGCATTCTCACTTACATGGCAGCACTGATTTCATCCTTTAATAAAGCAAACATTTTGCCCTGTTTTCTGGCAATAGCTAAACAATGTCAACACCCATTTTTGCAACAGTTACTACAACTCTGGCAACCATTTTTAACTCTCCCTCAGTACGTGCCGTAACACGGTGATTTTCTGAAAGGCAAATTATCCAGTCTGATCAAAAAGTATATCTCAGTTCAGCTGGGCAAGAGAAGTCTTTAGGTTAAACTCATTTATTGTTTTTCCTATACTGGCAGTATAAATCAAATCAATCAACCTTAGTGAAATTTCTCATAGAATTAAGAAAACATTAAATTTTACTGCTAAGCATATTTAAAAGAGGCTAAAAAAACCCCTGTGCTTTTTACTTTTTAATTGTGCCAAGTATTTATTTTATTACAGCCACCATCCATTGGTTACTAGTGTTATTACACAATATTTTTCATCAGTATTTTATATTTGCATGTTCAGTGCAGCAGAGAAACAGGCTTTAAAATAGAAGTAAATATTCATCAGTTAAAAACAAAGTGATTGTAGCAGAAAGCTTTTGACCTAAAGTCTTTCATATTCCAGAACTGTTTAGATATTTATAATCTTTTGTATTTATTTCATGCATTAACTCTGTTAATTTAGTTGCATTACTATAATTAAACTTTGATTCACTCAATGCTGGAATGAGAAAGTTGACATGTTGTTTAAGAAGAAAGCCTTTACTTCAAGCTGAAGGCTGAGAACACATTCCACTTTTGATACTGATTACCACTATGCATATTGAGGACTGAACACGCAGTTCATTGTCTGCGGTGAGTACTGAATATCAAATTTGTTCAATAAAGTTATACACGAAAGTTTCCATGTCGTTGGAAATACTACCCACTTTCCCAAAGACACAGGAACCAAAAGGGCAAAGATTCCTCCTAATGAAACAAGAGAAAGCTACCTGAGAGCCACTCTCACTTAAAGAAAAGAGCAATAGCTTCCATTTTGCTAGTGGCCAGCTCTATTTTAAGGGCTAATGCCACTCAGTTACATGAGAGCCACAGCAGTGTAGCCACTCAGAAACCACTTTCACTGGTTTGGGATTAAACAAAAGACAGCTGAGAATATAAAATAAAGACTGCATCATCAAATCAAACCTAAAGTAAGTATTAGTAAGGGGAAGGTATTTTCTGATATGACTGGGATATGTGACTTGGAAGAACTGGATGAGCGTGCCAGGACAAAACTTTCTATAGGATCTCCTAATAATCAGAAGCAGTTTCATTTTTTTAAAACTCATTTGCAAGAAAGTAGGATACTTTGTCTCTGTGTGAATGGGTCTATACCTGTTGCCTTCTGCTTGGATGGTTAGAAAGATACCTTTCAAGACAAACAAGTTTCTTATTAAAAACCATTCAGAAATGGAAATTCTGCATGATAAATTGCTGCATAAAACTCCTTCTTGTGACATACAACATCAATAAAGTGCAACTGAACTTCTTTTCCAATGACTGAAAAAAAAAATTAAAACTCAAAATAGTCTGCTTTGAAAAAAAAAAATCACCATACTATTTTTTGTTGAAATAAATACACTCTTTATACAAATCAGGAGTTGCACAATATGATTATGTCTATTTCCTTCTAATTTAGCCATTAGGAAGAAATTCTTTACTGTGAGGGTGGTGAGGCATTGGAACAGGCTGACCAGAGAAGTTGTGGATGCCCCATCCCTGGAAGTGTTCAAGGCCAGGTTGGATGGGGCTCTAAGGAACCTGGTCTAGTGGAAGGTGTTTCTGCCCATGGGAGAGGGGGCTGGAACTAGATTATGTTTAAGGTTCCTTCCAATCCAAACCATTCTGTGAGTCTATGATTCTGTGAACCAATATTTTACATTAAAAACCTAAACCAGCAAAACAAGGAATTTGTAATCTATCTGGAACTCAGCGGAGTATTCCAATAGTCACAAGCAGCTCTGCAATCAGCTGCCAATACCAGTAGTTTACACACTAAAAACAATTATTCATATGGGAAGGAGGATATTAGTGAAGTACTTTGGGGACTGGCTTTAAGGTTAGTTAGGTTTAAAACTTCCACCAGCAAAATATTAAATATAAATGTGAAAGTGAAGTCGACTCACAAGCAACTAAAACAAGGAGCAGAAATCACAAAGATGAAATGTGGGACATCAGTGTGGAAGATCTGTTAGTCTTAGCTGAGAAGTCGTGCACCTCAAGACAGAGACAAGAACTGCTGGGTGCTGTTCTTCCACAACTGAAAACACAGAGTAGGCCAAGGACCAGAAGCTACCAATTTTTTCTAATAATGAGACCCAGAGACATAATAGTACTGTCAATCCACATATTGTCAACAGAAATATTTGTATCACCCCCCAAAAAAATCGCTGATGAAGTCTCATCTAGAATTTCAAAGAAAATTTAGTAGACAAATAAATAAATAAATTGATTGATTTATATGCTACAGAATTGAGACCAGTTCTTTGGACAAGGACTTACACTTATTTATCATAGTAAAACTGCAGCTTCCTAAAAATGCACTGGGAAGAAGTGGAAAGTGAAAACAGCAGATTTATTTAAGCTAATATAAAAGTGTAGGCAAAAAAGTCTGGGTGTTATGTATTAGCCTATTTGGGGTTGAGATGAGAAGTCTAATTTTATGGGTTTTATTAGCTTTTTTCATCTTTATCTTTCTGTTCTCTCAAACACAACAATGACCCTTAGAACCACAAGTCAAGAAACTTGTTTGTGTCCTTATAAAGATGAAATTCCTATTCAAGCACTTCACTTTGCAAGTTGAATTCTCTGGAGAAAGATACAAACCAACAATCCCAATCTTCCCCATTTTCCAAAATTTGTAGCAAAATGACAGCTTGCCCCAGGAAGAGTGGAAAACAAGTCTCTATAAGAGAAGCCCTTCCACGTCATAAATTAGGCTTGATAAATCAGATGTCTTGTCATACAAGTTTTGCATTCATGTGCCAAATTGGGGGTAGCAGGCAGGTCTGCCTTCCCACCGTGGTGAAAACCTGTCTCTGCCTGAAGTCCACGGGCGATGTGAGAATTCTTAGCCATCTGACAGCTAAAAACGTGACCCACCTTCAAAAAAGAAGCATATGGCTTCCAGCACCCAATTCTGACAACATTTTGTCCTTATTCCAATTTTGTGCCAAATTCTCTAACTCTACTACATTTTCGCCTAACATATTATTCACCTTGTGAAAGGATGTTAATCAGTATCATTGTCAAAATGCTTCTCTGGGAAGAGAAATTTCCACCAGGAAAAGGAGACTGCTTAAAAATCTTTTTAAGGCATATAACAACACGTCCTAAACATAAAAAAAAAAAAAAAAAACAAACCACCAAAAACAAACAAAAAGAAAAAAAAAGAAAAGAAAAATCAAACAAACAAACAAAAAAAATAAAACCCAACCACAAATCAAAGGAAAGAAAAAATGTGGATTCAGATTTTGATACTAATGAAAACTATGATCTGAAAGAAACAAAGTCAAACAAGTTTTATTTCCGTGTGCCCATCCCAAAGAGACATTATTTATATCAGACTATTTTCCTGCTTCCTATAGGATATAGAGAATCTAGGTCTTCACTTGTTCTAAACAAGAAATTCCCATTTTCTCTCCCTAATAAAAACCCAGCCCAATAATATTAATACACAGACACACAGTACTAATAGTTCTGCATCACTGTTGTTTGCATCCATCTCTTTTACAATTCACGTTCACATTGGGAAATGCACAGCAGACGTGAGCAGTGGATTGACCAAAGTATAGTCTGATCCAACCTGAGACCATAGGTGAATGATTCCCTTCAATAACTGCAGCATAAAATCACAACCCTACCACTGTTCCCAAGTGCATCTCCACAGCTTTTCTGATGAAGGCTGGTAATGAGAAAAGGTTAAAGTGTGATACACTAGTGATGTACTATTTTTCCAAGACTCTGATTTCTAGGTATTTATAGTGCTCTTGATCAGAAGGACTATAACCAAACACCAGCATTCTGCAGTACCTGTTTCGTGTAATTCCATCTGAAGTAAAGCAGATCCAGGAATTTCACTTGGTAAAATCTCTGTATTTAACTGAATTGTAGTTTCATGACACCAATATTCAGTGAAACTAAACACCATTGGAAGTAGGCACTAGAGTTAATCGCTCAAGGCATATAACAAAAGGATAGCAATACAAGCCCATGTCCAGAAAGCTGTGTGAGAGCAAACAAAAGATTAAAAGCAGAAGGAAACTGCTACTGCTTGAGAGAGGCTGGGGCTCTTTCAGCACAGGAATGGGCCTTATCAGTACTTTGTGCAGCGCACTGCACACAGCTAAAAAGCATCCTTGAGCAGATGACTTCAGACTCTACGTGACAGGATGAGGCAAACACAACCCTGATTCTGACACAAAGAGTGAAACTTTGAGCAGACTTTCAGAGATGTGACAAAGAAGTCCCTGAGAGTAAACAAAGATTTCCAGGATTCCTCCACTCCACCCTTTCCAGGAGGTGCAAATAGCAGGTGCCTTGGCTCCTCACCATCCCTGAACTTCGCTGGTAGTGCTGCATTCCCTCTGTCTCTCTCTTGCTCAGAGGTTTGGTCCTCTGGCAACCAGCAAGTAGGTGTCTGATACATTTTTTTTCTAACTTCATGGCAAGGATTGCACTTTGTTAATACTGCCAGACATATATGATAGCTGTCAAGCTGATGAGTTATTTTAACACTTGGAGAACTGGCTCTGAAACAGTCAGGTAGCAAAATGCTAATGAAAAAGAGAAGCAAATGAGTCAAATCAAGTATGCTACACTGTCTGTCTTAATGTTGCTTGGACGTCTGGAAAGAAAAACAAGTCCTTCTACGGGCCAAATTCATTTTTACAACACCCAAGTGCCTTCCTGCAGTTCATTAACTCACTTCACTCACAGGTCTCTCCCCTGGAGATAACTGCAAGTCCAGCATTTTCTAAGCACGTGAGGTTTTATTTCTTCTACTCATCTCCAGTTTCTCTCTGTGGAATTTTTCTCCCAACAGCCATGGACCTACAAGCGCTTAGGAAGGTAAAAGTTTCTGAAGAATATTATTCTTCAATATTTAGCATAAGGAAATGCTTACAATTGTTGTATACTCTGTATGTGCTTGAAAACAAGCCAGTTAATGCAGAATTTTGTCCTCACTCCTGGCCACTTCTTGAAGCTAGTATAATTTACTGCTCATCTGCTTTACCATAGTTTTTTCTTCAAACAACTACATGATTGAAGATTTCATTCACAAAAAAATCTATAAAAGTGGGCCAAATCTAGGGCAACCAGTACAGGAGCACCATCTTATTCAAGGAAATCAAGTAGGTATTTTTTTTCTTCACATTAGTTATTAGTTAATCGACAATTTGAAGTGCTGCAGCAACTGGACATTTATACATCACATGGAGTTCTAAAGACTATTAATTCAAACAAGAAGGAAGCCCAGGAAGGAAGCATTCACAGATACTGCTAAGAAAATGACTCTCAAAGAAGTTAATGATGGTGCAAGGGCAAAAGGACAACGTCACTATTTTTACTCGTGTTTTTCACTTTTTACACAGAGGCTGGCATTGGTTTAGTTATAACTTAAGTTAGGCTGGGGTGTCCCTTCATTAAATTATGCAAGCAGCCTGAAAAAAGAGTGCATTTGAAAAGCTACTCGGAGCTGTGAAAAGAAACATGTTGCAGCTGGTGCAGGTGATCATCTTTTCATCCAGACTGCCATCCTCTTCTTGTTTGCTTCCCTCCTACATGCACATATACATCATTGTTAATTCTAAAAAGACATATCCTTGAATGTGTTCATTCTGCAGATTCTTTACTACCTCATCATTTCCATCCACGAATCACAAATAGACAGGAAAGAAGATTCTTACACAAAGAAATTAATATTAAGCTTTACGTGACTGTGATATGAGTCTTAAAGACAGCAGTCCCCTAACCACAATTGTTGACAATTACATTTTCTAAAGCATAATCACAACTTAATTGTAAGTTTAGATTTTGTAATATCACAAATAAACAAAGAAGATGTATCTATGTATTGTAATTGGCTGATCATACAAATACTTATTAAATATAAACACATATGCTTTTGTAGATTTGTTAGAAAGATTCGTTAATTGCTTAATGAAAGATGTCTTTCAGATACTAATTCCTTCATTTAGTTCAACAGATTAAATTTTATATGAGGAGATATTAGCATGCATGCAATGAAGTGACAAGGACAACTAAAAAGCTTAAAATGTTAATGGATGAAGTGCAGCTTTCTCAGTTACTCCAAACTAAAAGCTATAATCTTCATTACATGCACTAAAGATCATATTTTCTTCTGCTTTCTGCAGAGATAAGACAGCTATATTTAACACAGAAACGAACACCACAATATGTTTCGATTCAGCTGCTATATTTTCATCATCATAAATAAATTATGAAAACTTGAAACAGTGCATGAGTGATTCCGCATAGGAAACAACAACAAAAATGCAATTAATTTTTATAGAAGAGAAAATTGATAGTTGACATCCAAGCAATCCAATTGCTTCTATATTTCATCACAGTAGCTTTAGGTAATTATCTTCTTGATAATCTCTCTTCGCAATGTGCTTTCAGAAAAAAAAAAAAAAAAAAAACCCAAACAATTGGCTTTAGTTACTAAGGCACTACAGGGTTAATGTCAACCATTGCTGTAAAAAGAAAATTACTAGCAAGACCAACAGTCCAGATCCTTCCTTTTTGCTGTAGACTGAAGTTCAATCTGGCATCATCTTTTCTCTGTCCCCAGTAGGGTGCAGGGAGCCCTCTAGCTTCCATGTGGGATTCCTACTGTGGTACATATTGGCCAGCATACAGCTGCTCTAAACAACTATTTGCATCTACAATGCGGTCATCCCACCACCTTCTTTTCAGATCAATATGATTGGGACAAACAATAGTTTGATTTTGATTGCTCTATAGTACGCTTGGGTAGAGCTGCTGAATGCAAGCGCATCGCTCAGAGACAATGGGCTGGTTCATCATCCAAAGCGTCCCTTTTCAAACAGCTGCCTCTGCCACACTCACCCTGACAAACGTCCAGAAAAACAGATGGTTTCAGCATTCATGGGCAGTTTAGTGAAAGCCCTAGAGTCAACTATTCAAGACATTTTATCATCTAGCTGATAATAGAGCATTGCTTGGAGATAAAAATTAAAAATACATTTAAAAACTCTATTAATTCACACCCACGTGCAGACCCCCCTTGCACATACACAACACAACTTCCCCGTGCCCTGTAACACTGCAAAGTGCAAGCACTAAAGGAAGCTTCAGTCTTAATCCCTTCTGTGGGATAGCAGCACCAGTATGAAAAATGACAATCAGCGGGTAATGTCACCAACCACATATACTGCAATATCACAAACAAAAGCAATGAATTAGTAACTGAATGGGAAGTTAACTTTGAGCTGCCTGAGGGGTTTGCTGTGCATTAAACCAGTTCCTGCTATTATTTCTTCTTCTTTTTTTTTTTTTTTTTTTTCGCGTGTATCTAAGAAACAGAGATATTTTTTGCTTTGGTTTTTCAGGCTAAAACACAAATGCTTTTGAGGCATTGTATTGGGAAAGGCACAGGATGCGCTGTGATACAGAGTCTGCTCATACCTATGGACAATCACATCATTTCCAACCAAGTCACCAGGATTAAGCAGCCTCCAAGGCAAAGAAGCTGTGCTTAAAAAGCTGAGGGTGTGTGCTCCCTTGAGCATGACTGTGCGACGCTTGTCTGGAGGGATGTGGAGGACAATGGCTCCTCAGCTCCACCAGCCACAAATCCTAACCTAGAGATGAGAAATGGGAGGTATTATCCTTCTGGGATGTCTGGGCAGTGTCATCCTTCACAGGATGCATTACTACTCCTATTTGCTCCACAAATCCCTACAACTTTGGGGAAACTTAAACTCCTTCGAGTCACACTGAAAAGCCTAACTCTTCTTGAGAGCCAATAGGAGGATTTGGCTCCTGTGAAAAGAATGGTGTTATATTTATTATCCCTCACTTAACAGTTTTTAAAGATTCATTATTACTATCTATTAGTATTTTGTTGGACCACACGAATTTTCCACAGCAAAGATAAATGCCATCCTTGGCCCTACATTAGTCCAATGAGCTGAGCTGCTGCACAGTCATGCTCACTCTAACTCTGCTTTTCAGCAGAGCATGTGGGACTGAATCTTGCAAATGCTGGGAACTTTCTGGCAGCTGTATGCAAGTATGTGTCATACAGCTCTAGAGCAAAGCAAAGAAACAGAAAGGGTCAGCAATCACTTTTGCCAATACCTCAATATCTAAAGGATACAACTCAGCAGATGTGTTTTGGAACTCAAAAATGGTCATAATAGAAAGAATGACAAATCTGACGTGTACTGTAAATGTGGACTTACTTGCTTCTTAAAAATTTTTGTTTTCTAAAAACATTGCGCTTAATATGTTGCTTTCAGTTCAGGGAAATGATATTCTGAATCCAATCAGAAATCTCCAGCGATGAAAACTTTACTGAAGGAAACCCCGGAGTGGTGAGAGATGGTACCAGCTTGTAAAAACGAAGATATTTTAGTCCATGTGGTTATACACAAATATAGTCATCATGTATAAAGCAGCTTTACACTACTAATTATGTCAGTTTTGAACATTGGCTTGTATTTCCCCAATAAACTCTTTCTTACTGCTGAACTTGCACAAAGAGACCCTCTGATGCCACTTCAAGTACCTCCTTCCTCTTCCAGAACTTCTCCCATACCTCTATATAACATCAACTAAGTGTTAGTGAGATGAGCATGTTATTCAGATTGATGATATTACAGTTAGGACTACAAAACCAGAACTCAGACACCTCAGGTGATTGTTTAAACCCTCTGCTGCATAAAAAAAGGGGTAAGGGGCATAAATATTCTACACAAAGCTAACTCCTTGAACCTTTCATTTTAAATCATACTTATAAAATTCTTGATTTCCTCATGATTTCTTTTGGAAACTCTCCAATTTATCTACATCTTTCTTTATATGCAGTCCCCAAAACTGGATTCAGTACTCCAGCTGAGGCCTCACCAGCACCATATGGTGCAAAATAATTACTTCCCATGTCTTACACATGACACTCCTGTTAAAGAATCCCGAAAAAAGAGGTGCTTTATTTGCAATAGCATGTCCTTTGTGAGTTGTATTTCACTTGTGATCTCCTAAAGCCCCAGACAATTTTCTGCCTTCCAATTACTTCTGCCTTTTGTCTTTATGCATTTACTGTATTGTGGGAAGTGTTTTGTCCTTCTTTACCAAAAAATCACCTAGTTGATTTTATATAGACTTTTCTGAACCAAATCATTACTCTGAAGTGTTGCAAACCTTCCCGCCCACCCCTGCCCCACTCTACGAGAAAAGGAAAGAGCATTTTCTCATTAGCATTCTGAATGATGGATTAGACGGACTAAGGAGCAGAACTTTCTGTGGAAGAGGCCGTTCAGCGAAGCCAGGTGAGCTGCCCCTGCTGCAGCTGTGAAGGGCACCACCAGTAAGTTCTCTTTGGGAACACTTTTCAACTGCTTTGCAGCCACTTATGGCGATTTCATCTAGGCCATATTTTTCAAGCTTGCTTATAAGAATGTCATGTTGGACAGTGTCAAAAGCCTCACATAAGTCAAGATACATCACATCTCCTAGTTCTCTGTTATCCACTAGGCCAGTTACTCTGTCAAATAAGGAAATGAGTTTGGTTTGACACAATTTGTTCTTGACAAATTCATGCTGGCTGTTTTTTATCACCTGATTATTGTCTAGGTGCTTATGAATTGTTCTAACATTTCTCTGGGGGATCAAACCAGGGCTAAACTGGACTTGGCAACTGGAAAAAGCAGTATCCAGGAAATTAATGACAAGCCTGACTTTCTTCAGCCCTGCCATGCTGCTTCTGTTTACATTAAACACAGCTTACAGCTCAAGATCAAACCAACAAAACCTGGCCAACTTCTACAGTAGTTGCAGTTAAACACTCCAATTACATTACATTGCTACCATGCAAGAATCATTTAGATCTAGAAGAACCATTTAATCTAATTCCTGTCCAAGAAGCTGCAGAGCTGAAATCCTATTCTGACTTTCTCCAATAAGGCCAGGACTTGGTCCTGCATCTTGGGATGAATTCCCTCAGACTTCTGCTGTTCAGAGTTTCAGGGCTGGCTTTACATCTCCTAGTGACGCGTTATTGCAACATGCAGACACAGATTTAGTTTTCTAGTACATTTAAAATGTTACCTACTCATTTCACATTAAAAGGAGTCTTTACACTGCTTGCAACAGCCTTTTAATGAGGCTTCAAACAGCCTTTGAACCTCAGAAGACAAAATTTATCATCTTTCTTTGTTTTCATAGCCTCTTTCCCAGAAAGATCCTGACCTTGTTTGAGACTTTGAGTGGTACTGCAATAAGAGTAATAAATATTATGGGAAGTCATAAATCCCACCTCACTTCAGAGAATGAGAATATGTTGTGAAATCAGGAGATATTTAGCCAAAAAAAAAAAAAAAAGGAGGGGAGGAGCAGGGAGGAAGCAGCAATCTGGGAGCATTTTGTTGCCAAAAAGAAAAAAACCAAAGAAAAAAATCCCAAAACAAAACAAAACCCAAACAAGAAAGCCCTTTCCCTCTCTGTTTTACTTCCAGTTTAATGTTTCCCTGGTCATCTTTTCCCAATTCTTTATATTTTTCTAATATACCAGTGAGCTGTTTCTCATGCACGTATTTTTATGCAAGAAATAAACAAGAAATTATTTTCTTCCTTCTATCACTTCTTTTCAGCCTTCCTCTTACTTTTTTTCCTATTTACTCCTCTCAGTTTCCAACACATCCATCCTCCCCCACAGACTCATCTCTCATCCCCTGTCACGCTTTCTTTTTTTTTCTGTCCTACTGTATAGGAACTACTTCTCAGTTCCCTTCCATAACTGCTTTTAACCATACAGCTTTTATACAGGTATTAAACTAAGTGTTGAACATCATTTCGCAGCCATGTCCAGGTTATCTCCATTCAGCTTCCCACACTGCTATTTCCATTCATGTCTGCTACAACACATCTCACCCTTTGCGTCACAGAGGTTACAGAGCATCAGAGAGGGCAGGCAGGGCCTTGCCATGGCAGGCAGGGCGATGGGATTGGCCATGTCAGCACCTCTGAAGACAAGCGAGTGCAGATGGAGAAGGCCCAGCACAAGAACACCCAGCACTGAACGTGCCTTCACCAGAAGCCTCCACAGCCCTGAAGGACAGCTCACGCTTGACTCTGGTCACGGCTGTTCCTCAGCCTTATTTAGATGAGTGATTTTGCAACTGCTGGAGACCCCAGGTGGTCCACATGCCATTTCTAAGGAGGGTATGGTAGACAGCTAACGTATGCTACATGGCAGCCGACATGTAACCAGGGTCCTCAGTCTTAAAAAAACCCAGATAAGCTAAAACAGCTGTTACAATTTTTTTTAAGGTGGTACTGAAAACATTCAATAAGACCTTGTTCCAGTGCTCCTTGAAGAAAATCTTTGACCTGCTGTAGTGCAGTCCATTCCTGTTCATTTCTGTTTCCTCTGTGGCCATCTGTTTGTCTTGTGTTCAAGATGCAGTTTCTTGAAGGGGAAATTATTTCCAGCTTTTACCATGCTCGGCACTAATGTAATAATAAATAGGTTTGCATTTATAGGCAACACTAATAAAAAAAATTAGATTCTCTAATCCCTGTTTACTTTGTGAAAAAAGAATTAATGTAAAAATTTCAATGAAGAATTTGTGTATAAAAGTATAATTTTGTTTAAAGTCTGTCTCATTGTTAAACTGCATAAATGGATTTTCCACTGCTTTTATGACTGCCTTGCAGTCCAACATAGGATATAAATGTCATTAAAGAGGAAAATATAACAGTTGAACTACAGAAACTGGCAAGGTAACATAGAAATAGAAACATCTCCTGAAACTACTAGCTCTATTTTCTTATGAAATTATTAGGTTTCAAGTTGACGTTGTCAGTGCAAGTTACAGTACAGTAGTTTCACTATCTCAAGTCAAAGGCAAAAAATTTAAAGGCAAAACTCATTTTTGAAAGCTTATGCGTCAAAACTTTGAAAGGTATTTGCTGGCTTGATGAAGGTTATTTCATTATAGACAGAAAAAACACTTTTTAAATTAAGACCCATACGGCTACAAGTATTTTGCTGCAGTGTCATCACTATTATAGAACAATACACAATGAAGTTTTAGATTTTCTATCCGGTCTGAGTGCTGTGAAATCCAGTCACCTAAAAGCATTAAGCAGAAGGTTCAGATTTTATACTTAGTATTTCATAGGAAACATAACACTAGATCATTTAGGAGTTAAGTGCAAGATTAGAATAAAGTATATCCTGTAAATTTTGTATATGGTATAGGCTGCATATGGACAGTTCTTCCATCTGCCTAGATGACTTCAACGAAGACACAAGTAGATAAAATTGAAGTTAATTTAGTAACATGTACCCACATGATAGCAAGTCCAATTTTGATTGAAATCATTTGAGGGTTCTAACATTTGCGTCTCTTCAATCAGCTTTCATTTCTTACAGAGATTCATCATTTCAGTATCTAGCTGGATTGTACAAAAATATGGACCTCCATTAATTCCTAGAACGAAAAATTGAAACTAATCCCAGAGACCATCTGGAAGGCATGAGTAGCATAAAAATTCAGTTCCTTGCCTGTAAGGCCGCAGCTTTTCTTTAAAAAGAACAAAAAATAATCCCACAAACTTGGTTTTATTTTCAGTTGCAGGTGCGATTCAAGGACCTCGGCATCTCAGTCACACGTCTTGCTCATAACAAAGGCAACGTGACACCCAAACTCAGAATTCCAAAGCCGATGAAGTTGGAGCTGCTGGTCAGCATCTTTCAGAGCACTCACTTCTAGCTGGAATAGTTCTGAAATCTAACAAAGGCTTTCTATTGATGGATAGAGAGGACAAAGTGAATGCAAACTGCATATTTTGGGACAAATCTACAAACTGGTTTTGATCCTAATCAAAGATGTCTATGTGAACATCAACCTTGCCAGAAAAAAATGGAACTGTCAAATCACAGAAAGAAATGGTAGATGACATGACCCTTGTCTCATGTTGCTGCTACTTGCACGTGTAGCTTCACTGTAGCAAGTTTGATTATAAACATAAATAAGAGTTCATATATGCTGATCATACTTACACACAGGCAAAGAAAAAATTTCTAGTCTTTTACAGAATTGACATGTATTTTTTTATCATTCATTCTCTTTAAGAATAAACCTCATTACAAGATTTTAAAAGTGGTATGTCATAACAGCGTTAGAGGTGTGTTTATATTAATGTGTTTCCAGAAAAGACTCTGTCTACATTTTGCTTCAGGGCTAAATGTATTTGGGGAGGAATGAGCTCATTCAGAATAAATGCTTCTTTAAATCCGCTTTAATTTTTCCTGTTGAGTTAATCAGATATGACACTGATTTTACCCTGTACTCAGAACCTGTTAGGTATTCTGTCCAGCTGCAATACAAACACTGTTTCAATTACAGAGGAAGGCAGGTAGAAATTAAAAGAGGCATTGCTCCTTTAGGTTTAAAGTCGCTTGGCTAGTCAGATCTTCAAGAAGAATCTCTGTTACCGAGCTGAAGATTTAAACAATCGTGACTTTCAAGAGTGTGTTTCCACACCATTAGTGATATAGTAGTTCACATCAGAAAGAACTACTGCATTTTACAGAATTCAGCAGAGAAATGATTCTTATCTAGTACTTGGTAGAGGCAATATTTCAGTTTTTTTATGCCATGGTTTTTACAATCTAAACACAGAAATTAAATGCCTGTAGTCATAACTCATATCCTCCAATTGCTTTAAAATGGACATTTAGCTCCTCAAAGGGGTTGACAATGTCTTTTTAAATTACTACTGCTGATTTATATCACAGTGATATGACAAAGTAGACTTACACTCCTCAAATCTGAAGATAGAACAAATATTCTTTGCACATAATAGTGGGCAAAGGTTCTTCAGAAATAAAATATGCCTGCCCTCTACTGACCATCTAAGAAACTTTTTTTTTTTTTTAAAAACAATATTTGCACCAGTAAAACTTTAAATGAAATTTTAAATTTCTTCCCTCATTTAAACTGTCTCATAATGTCATGTCTCCAAATTAGATTTCCAATCTCCATGTACTTGTTGCATCCCTCCAGAAAGCTCAAAGCCTATTGGTTTGCACAACATGTTACACGTATCCAATTTTTTTTTTTTTCCTTTATTCACTGGTCCCTTGAGAAAGTCGGGGAGAAAGAATAGAGTAACCCAGAGTTTAAAATCTGAGTGTCTGCCCAGAATTGCTAATGTAAAAGACTCCTTTTTGCAGCAGCAGCTGTTACAAATCAAGAAGCAATTGTACTTGGGACATTCACACAAAATGAGTTTTAACCCCAGGGGAGCTTAGAAAAACACAAAAGTGTTTGCAAAATTCATTGGATACCAAATTTCCAGGATAATTTTAATTCAGTTTGAAACACTGTGCACATGTGCTATCAGAATGAACAGTTTTTAAGAGTAGCAAGAAAAACAAAGTCCTGGCTAGATATATGTGGCCAGTTCTGGCAGAGACACAAAAGGACACATCTGGATTAGCCATCTCCTTTTGAGTTGCAATTTGTCTAATCTGTTTTAGACTTACTTAAAATGAGATGAACCATACTTTAAAAATGCTCCCCTCCCCTAACGGTACATGCAGTCAGATGAATCCTGGGGAAGGTCCTCTGTATTATTTATGCTAACCACAAGCAAACATAACCCACACGGAGGAATAAAATGAACAAAAGAAATGTTCCTCTCCTGGCAAATCCAAGGACACAAACTGCTTCAAAGTGCAAGAAGGAGGAGTTCAGTCCAGAGAGGATTTTACCCTTGGGCTCTGGGGATGAATGGCATTCTGGACAATGAAGTCACCACTATTTTTCTTGGGCTAGGTGGGACCAGTACTGACCCCAGCATAAGCCAGTGCTAACTGCTGCTCTTTTCAAAAGCTTTCAGAATTTGTCTGTGCACAGTCAATATGAACAAATTAGGCTATGAACTCCAAACAGACTAATTATTCCTGTTCAGTTCTCCGTGCGGGCACTCAAGGATAGGAAAGCATTCAGAGCACAAGCTAATCACCTGCGCACACAAACAGGACCTAAGGGTCAGGCTGTCCAACCTTGACACTGATTTTAGCACTGATTCCATTGAGAGCTTAACCAGACCAATTCATAAGTGCTACTAAAAGCCAAAGACTTAATGCGTAATTAAGCCATTGCTCTTGCCATTGAAAACCTATATTCACTAGGTATATCCTGGGCTAATGCAGGACTAACATAGTACACTTTACTTCCTTCAATAATGCCATGACTTTCTGTAGTCACCAGCAGGTGACTTTCCAACTTGGAAACATTCCAGTCCAAGTTTTCATCAGCTTTTGAAGCAAGTTGCCATCTTCAGAAACTGCAGAATAGCTGCAGGCACAAAACTCTGAACAGGCATTTAAATAGATTAGTGGAGAATCTGAACAAAAAATTCCATTGAGGAAATAATTTCCTATTTATATCCCTAGCTAACCTGTGAAAAAGAAAAGCAACAGGAGGCATAGGTCTTAATAAGCCATGTAGATAGCTAGCCCTTTTCTGAATATGTCTTTCTCTATACTGCACATAAAGATATAGAGAATATGTATAGATATGTATTTTTCCCCAATAATAATAAATAGCTACATTTTTATGGAGATGCACACTAATGGTGCTTCTGTTACTGCTGCTAGACAGCTGCCTAATGCTTATCTGCTGCTTTGAACCAAAAATGGTTTGCGAACATCAACTTTCTGAAGATGAATAAAAAGAAAGATCTCTAGAGTGGAGTGTTTTTAAAATAGAATGATCTGCTCATGAGTGAAGTTTAAAGAATAAAAGCTTTCTTTCACAATCAACTCTCCACCTATCTGGGCATTTGAATACTCTCTCATCACTTCTATTTATAGTGCTCTGCTTTGAGTCTTTTTATGCTGGGAAGCTGAGGCTCTGCTCTGGAAGTCCACACAGCACAGGTGGAAACACCAGCATCATGTAGCCACTGGAAGTCAGCCCCTGTAAAAATGAAGGTGGAAAGGAGAAGATACACCCATCATACCATCTACTTAGAGATGAACTTTCAGCATAAAAAACATAAAGACAGTAGTGACATTATCAAATATGAATAGTATGGATTACACTCATGTTAATTACCTGTGGTTCTTAAAGATGAGACCACCAGTTCATCCCAGAATATGTTTCCAGTAATAAAAAAGTCATGTTGACCAAATACTGATCATCAATAAAGCACACATGATCCTTCCCACACAAGCCCAAAAAGGTTATTTATGCATGTAGAAGCAATAGGGAGTAATTAATCCTCACAGTATTTACAGCAAAATTTCCTCTGGGAATTTTTCATCACTCTTTCTATAAGAATAGCCACAAGCAAAAAAGGTTGGTATTTTCCCTTACACAAAAATTAATCACAACCCTTTGAAAAATCTAACTACAGCAACACTGAAAAACCAAGTCCAGAGACATCTTCACTATCTATTTCTTCCCTACCAACTTTGCTATAGATACCATAACAGAGACAGATGCACAGTATCAAGAAAAGCACTCTGAGCGCTGCCGCTGCCAGACTATTGAGCCTCACAATGTACATAAAAAAGTGTTACCCCTGAGGCAAATAAACATAGCAAACACAGTCCTCCAAGAAATACTACACAGTATTGGAAGTTTTATGCTATATTTAAATCTTGTCCTCTCCTTTTAATAAGGAAATATTGATACTGAAAGAGAAAATTACTCTTCCTGATAATTTAAAACAGTCTGTTGATTTTCACAGTAGGACTGTTAAGTGTCCTTTTGAAGTTCCTTAATCCACAGAGTCTTGTAGAGGCACGACATATCTTTGGAGATGGAGGCTGAACTGAGCAGAAAGACACAGCTCTCTTGCTGACACTGGAGAATTTTGCATTCCCTTGTCTGGGAGGTGATAGCCTCTTTCACCTTAGCAGTAAGACAAGAGCCCCCAGGGTCTTGCACAGGGAGGAAACATGGGGTTTTGCAAGTGGAGGTGTTAGGGAAGAGTTAGATACAGGCACCAGACACCATCTCCTAATGAGACAGACAACCAAAGGAACACTAACCTCTGCAATTTGTTGTTTAACATTTCCCAGATTAAAAAAAAAAAAAAA
>VZRN01005948.1:468067-496064 GCA_013397935.1 Dasyornis broadbenti | reverse complement strand
AAAAAAAAAAAAAAATCATCTCTTTAAAAACATCTTTAGCACCTTCTTTTTACTTCCATAACAGGACACAAAACTAATTGGTGTAATCCCCTGTCTTTAAAACAAAAAATCTATCATGGTAGCTTTCACTTAATGTTATACATTTTAGTTCTGATGTTCAATTTCTTCCTTTTCCTTCTTCACTTCAGCTTTCTGAAACCATCTGCTTTCTGTTAAGATGAATTCTTAAAATCCTCTGAGCTGCTCATATGAAGCGAGTAAAAGTTGGGTTTTCTAAAAGAGGCAGAGATTTGCAATGTAAACAACCTACATGCAGCTTATATCTTCATTCAGGTTTATAGCAAGTGGGTGGATGCATTGCATAACTACACTTCAGGAGAGGTAATTAGGTACTGAGATATGCATTTGCTTGTGTAGTGAACCAAGTGCACTAACCCATACAAACCTGTTTATTTTTGTGCTCATAACCGTGTTTCTCTACCTTCTAAAAATGTGATCTCTTATGAGAATGAGTATTCAAGATTATAAGGGCCCACAAATTCCTTTCATCACTGCCTATAACTTCTGAGCTTTTCTGTCTCCAGTTACTCATCACCACTTAGGAGAGTGTAGAGCCCCCCTGAATATATTTAGTGTGGTTAGCTAAGGTTGAGAAGGTTCACAAACATTAAAAAATAATAACACCATGGCAAACTATGCCTGATTTGCTTTCTTTAGGTACATCTATAGCAAACAAGCCAGCTGCAGCCCAGTGGCAGCCTAGCTGGCCTTACACAAGAGGAGAACTTGCCAAGATGGTCTACAGGCAGATTCCTGCCCCAGAGCTGGAGTATCACACAGCCTCGTTAGCTCCTCCTTGTTTAGACAGTGGTTCTGTTCCCATTGTATTGGTTCTTCTTGAGAATTAATTGAAATGGTCTGCAGGTTACAATAAATAAGACAACAAATTAATAAATATTAGGATGCAGAGGCCAGTGCCCATTATCTGATCCAATGTATGGGATTGCCATGGATTGGCAATGGATCAGACATGGCTCCTGTGTCATCTAACTGTGGCTGCATAGCCCAGCCCCATCCTTGTCCAGAACTCATTCACGCCCTTTAACAAAATATTTAAAGTTTCATTCTGTGCCTCATTCCCCTCATCAGTGGGTTATGGACAGTAATGCTGTCTAACCCCAAATTACTGTGATGACAAGATCCTCAGAAAGGAGGTGAAAGATGAGTGTAAAATATTACTAAGTGCTACTTTATTCTTTTTTGAAGTAGACGGAGTATAGATCATTTTAGCACTTAATCACATACGTGTCCTTTGCTCTGACATACTGGTCTAGTTCAGCCTAAAGCTAGTGATAAAGAATATTTTTAGGTATCTGAATCCCACTAAGAAATCATTTAAGGTCCTTTGCTTTTAAATACAGACAGCTACTTCTGTCTTCCTGAAAAGTGGATCACATTTGCAACACGGTTTGTCCCTGATCACCTTGGCTTAGAAGACCTCAGCAATGGTATTCAGACATTGCAGGCAAAGGACAAGTTCATACCCATAGCTGAACCACAGGCTTATACACATTCTGCACCTCTGGCCTTGGTTTGGAGAAGAAATAATACAAGAGGGATGGCTGCATTTTCAAAATTTGCATTAGTAGTTTCCTGCTCAGCCCTGGTGAGGCCAGAATTGGAGCAGTGTGTGCAGTTCTGGGCTTCACAGTACAAGAGAGATGTGGAGCTGCTGGAGCAGGCCCAGTGACTGAGAGGGGACTACATTAATGTGCATAAGTATCTAAAGAGTAGGTGACAAGAAAAAGGACAAGAGGCAACGGGCAGAAACTGATACACAGGAAGTTCAACATGAACATGAAGAACTTCTTTACTGTGCAGATGACCGAGCACTGGAACAGATTGGCCCGGAAAGTTTGTGGGGTTTCCATCACCGGAGATACTCAAGAACCACCTGCACACAAACCTGTGCCATGTGCTCTGCAAAGACCCCACTGGAGCAGGGAGGTTGGACCAGACGACCTACTGTGGTTCCTTCCAGCCTGGCTGATTCTGTGGTTATTTTGTCAAACACATACATGGAAAACTGTCACGTGTTCTCTTTCATAAATGATAAGCATATCAAGTCTGACCCTGGGAAATGAACAACTGTAAGCAGGAGCTCTGAGTGAGTAACATTGGCACGGTAAATACAGCTCTCCAGAAGAGAACCACAAATCCTAAAAGGTGATATACTGTAGCTGGTTCTGGATCTGCACCCCATTTCGTTCTGCATTAAACATACAAAACCTGAACAACCATACAGTGTCTGAGTTATTAAAATGCCTGTGGTGTGATGTACCTCTGGAGACACTCAAAAGGTTTAGAGTTCAAGCACAAGGCAAAGCACTCCTTTTGCCAAACTAATTGGTCACTGTAAAAGCACTAAAGTAGGTACATCATCAAGTTTCAAAGAAAAAAATGAGGAGTTGTGGAGGGGAAGTTGTTAATAAATCTGCCCTTTAATGAAGATATTCTATTATGAAATAATTTTTAAGTATATTAACCTGTAAAAGCAAATTGCTGATGGGTTAATGGGCTTAAAGATCTTGTTATGCAGAACCATTAAACATGAAAAAGAGAAGTCACAACAAGGAAAAGGTGAAAAGTATAGACTGGAAGCATAGATTGCATTGTTTTCCATTGTATCAACAGCACACATGCTGGTACAGAGACAGTAATTTATGACAGCATTTACATTTTGTTCCCATTTTTGTTTTATTTTGAATCCTTTTTTCCCTCTTCACATTGTGCAAAAAAATACCTTCCTTTCATCGCATACACTTTTTTTCATGGTTTTAGTTATAAATGACACATCCTTTCTCTCTGGGAACTTAATGGATGACTGGAAAATTAGTGAGACTAACATCAGAGGTTTGAGCCTCAGCAATGTGCAAAACAGATTTTTAACCACACTTCTGAATGCTACTTTTCGTTCAGGCCCAATTAACTCATTCATTCTACAAATTAGATTCTTACAATCAGACCAGACACTTTCTTTTAAACCATGCCTTGTATAACTGAGGTCTTTATTCTGGGATATTCAAGAAGTCTTGTAAGGCATTTTTTTGACCACAAATAGGTCAGTCAAGTCCCTAACACATATTTGATGGGAGGGGAAGCAAGGATGATTTAGGACTGGAAATATGAAAACAGGGAGTACAGAACAAGACTGCTGCAATACACACTTAAGTTTTAAAGTGAGTCAAAAATAAACACTGACCCAGGAACCTCCAACCTGACAGCTAAGGAGATTCTCAGATACAATGCAAATGCTGTAAGGAAATAGATGAAGGAAGACAAGCAGGAAGAAAGTGTCCAGTGGCACGGACATGATACCAATGAATCAACTCGCACAGTTTTTACATCTTAACTCAAAGCTGAGGCTTTTCTCCTTAATATTCCTCCCATGACATAGACAAAATGAACAGAGAACTGGCAAGCAGCTAAAGACATAGGCTACGTAGGCACTTCTGGCCTGTAAATTTGTTACTTGCAGCATGTATCACTCAGCCCATTACAAAGGCGACTTTTCCTGCAGCATTGTCCCTAAAGCTCATAATGTCTCGTATCTGCTTTATAGTATCCTGGGAGTATTTTGTAAAGAAACACTCACCATTTCCCTGGAGCAGGCCACTTGACCATAACTCCCAATGCCAAGTGAAAACACTTCATTTTCTCTTTTACAGTGTTTTGTGCAAACAGATAAAAACAACAAACAGGCTCAACATAAAGTCAGTAAACTCCAGAATGTGAATTCTGGAGTAATTTCAGTTACCATAATACTTACTATTGTCATGTTTTGGGGTTTTTTTTCCTGGGGACACATAGCCTTTTCCCAAGCATGTACCAATAGCTGTCTGCACCAAACATGGACATCCTCTGACCAAGCACTATGTTCTGACTTCTCCGCAAGTGAAGGGAGATGGAGAGATGCCATTCTTCATGGCAGGGTTCCAATACCAATCATCAATATATATTGAAAGGAAGGTAGTGTATCATTTTTTGCTATGAAAAGAAGCGCTATTTTGCCATGAATTCCTTTGTTAAAACACAGTTTATTTAGTTTCCATGATTTTAACAAGCAAAATGTTCTAAGCTGGTGTTTTAGAATTTGCTTATGCAAATTCAAAGGAGACCTCTTGGACACACTTCATCATTTCAAAATATACACTTTACACCTAGGAAAATGTATCAAAGCCACAAATGCTTTGGTCAAGAAGTTTCACCCCTCTTGAATTGACTGATGATATCATATGTTCTAGGAATATTTTTATCATCTGGCATGTTGCTCGGCACCATATGGCACAGCACACTGACAAGAGAGAAAGGACTAGTTTTAAATATTATATATATATATAGGTAGATAAAAATAAATGTTACGCTTCTATAGAAGTATAAAGGCATTATTGCCCATTTCTGTAATTCTTATTACAGTAGGGGTTCATTGTGGAAGGTATGTTTTTCATCCTCACACTGAAATACAGAAGAACTACAGAAGCAAAATGTAGAATAGTTTCAAAAAAATAAATGCAGCCTCTCAAAAAGAGCTTGAACTGAATGCAACACTTTTTTTCTCACTTAGCAATGCTTCTTTTTCCAAGACTTGTAATTATTGTAATAATGACATATTAACCCTTTATCATGGAATTAATTTAATGCAGTTAATTCAGATAGACAGGTTTTATAGTTACTTAAAATTTTTATATAGAGCATTACCTCCAGTTCTTTCAGTACTGGAGGGGATGAAGTCTGCTGTTTTTTTCAAGAAAACTTTTTAAAGGGAAGATCATGTCATTTGGCATTAATACACATATTTATTATCTCTCCATTTTTCATCCTTATTTGAGGTAAAATGACATCAGGAATTGTACACAACAGTGTAAAGAATATCTATTTAGGTACAAAGTATAATTTTTTTCTATTTGGCAAAGGAAATGTGAACTTTGGAGTTTTTTTGGTGAGGTCACTAACTGGGTATAATACAACATTTAGCTCAGGAAAGTGTTCACCATATTATTGAAATCTCTTTCATTTTCCTCTCTGGTATCTTCAAACTCAAATACAGCAAGAGCTCATCTTTTCCTCTAATATGACAATACCCCAGAATGTGAAAATGTCTCTAGAGAGACAGAAAGTTTAAACATATTCTGTGCTAATGCAAAAGCAACCAAATGTCCATGACCTCCCCATAGTAATATTCTGACGCAAATTTTTCCTTCATAATTCACCATTTTAAGAAAAGGATTCTAAAGTGAGCATAAATCTTCTCAGGCCTTTGGAAACCTCCTCCTGTCCATCCCATGTCTCCACCACACAAATATTTGTCTGTTTGGGCTTTTCCAAAGTATTTTCAGACAACCCAACCCAAGTCATCAGAAGTCTGAGCCGATGACTGATCTTCCATCCTCCTCCAGATCCTCCACCTTCTTCCAAGCCCGTGCACAAAAGCCTACCCCACTTTCAGAGATACTTGTGCATATGAGGCACTATTTTTCAACTTTGCTACTGTTCAAATATTTATTAACCTGTCCATGCCCACAAAGAATTGGTCCATCCCATAAACTGCACTACACTCTCCTCCTGCCTGCCTATCCTGGCACTGGCATGCTGCCCATTCTTCCACCCAGTCTTGCCATTCTCAGTTCTAGACCTTGGAAAGTGTCTTTCACTCTCTTCCTCATCAAATCTCCACATCATTTAAGATCTTAAATGAAATTACTGAGTTTGCCTTGTAACTGTTCCTATTATATCTGGCATGAGCATGCTACAGTACAAAGCAGGCAAAAATACAGTGCTCTGAGTAATTTTCCAATGTCACCTATTCCTTGGAGTTGAAAGCTCAAAAGAGCTTGAAACAGATGGTTAAATTACATACATTACACAGTACCAATGGAAAAGCAAAGTATCATTTGCAAGAACTACAGCTTCCCTGACTCCCACTGCTGAAGACCAATGAAGCTGGAGGGCAGTGCAAAAGCACTGGAACTGCACAGCTCAGAACAGGCTCTGGCAATCAGCAGGGCAGATGCTGACACGTCTGAGAGCTCCTGAAGGCTGTCTCTGTGCTTGCTTTGTGCCCTTGACACCCAGCTGGGTTCCCAAGCCTCACCTGTTCATGCTGGACTCTACATCAGAAGCACAGAGGAGTGGAGGGTCACGGCTATGTATAGTTTGCAGATCCTGTGGCCCAACAAGGCATGGTACTGCCCAGTTTCACTGTAGTTTCTTATCTACAGCTCTGCACCTGAGTGGTTTGGGGATGAAGGGGTGATAAACAAACTGTGCATCATTAGTAAAGCTCTTCTCACTGCAGGGATGCACTCATCCTCATGTACCTATCCAGTATGTGAAATAAAATTATTCTGCTGTGAAGGGGCTTTTCTTTGAGTGCTAGGCAGACAATCAAAAAACACCATTAGAGTTTTCACCCCTTATCATCAGTAGAGATACCCTGTTCAAGATAGAGTAACTATGCAGACATACAGAGATGTAATAACTCACTGGGCTGGAAGCTGGTATTGCAGTAATCAGTAACCATGTCCTGGATTATGTCCAACATGGACAGTTCCAAAGTCAACAGCTTTAAAGAACAGTTTCCAAATGTTAAAGGAAAGCCTAATATTTGTAACTCAGAAGGGCAAAATTAGAAAGAGAAAATGCAAATGAAATCTAGAATTCTTCAAGAGAATTTGGATTTCTATTAGCCAAAGTACAAAAGGCTGGAAAACTATCAAACTTGGGTCAGTAAAGAATTTAAAACAATGTTCACTAATAAAAACTAAGGTCAGAAAGGGATATTCTACAGATATAAAGAAAAATACATAGCGTTAAAGATTATGCTATCCACACTTTACTTGGGTATTTTCTTGCACGTTTAATAATCCTCTGTAACTACATCTCTCAAACCCTGGGTGAGTTAGTTTATTACAAATGGGCATTTGGAGCCCTCGCAGGAAAAAAATTCAAAATGTGGTAATAGTTGGTAGGACTAAAAATTAGAACAAGCATATTTGAAAGAGTGAAAAATATAAAAGGAAAGCTAAATTTTCGAAGAAAGCATGCTGGTTTGGAAATATGGGGAAGGGTATTGGTTATTAGCCAAGGGGGGCTTGAATTCAATCCTACATAAATAGGACTTTAGTCCAAAAAAACCTCTTATAAAGACACTATCTCTAAAGAGGAAAAGGAATCAACCGCCATGCAGGTAAAGGAAGAAGCTTGCAAAACTCAAACAAATGAAAAAATTGAGCAGGCTTTCATCTTAGAGAAACACATAGCAACCATCAGTAACAGAGAAACAACAAACCCTGGTTATAACACGGTATTTTAAACAAGAGGATGAGGAACAAAAGGAACTGGTTACCAGGAAAGCCACAGGGATGGTCTAGAAGATGTATACTCTCCAAAGACATGTTGGCATTGGACCACCAAGTGAAATGCTAAGGCCCGTTTCAAGAAAAGGGTCAGAGCAAATGTCCTCCCAGACTCTTGGATTTATAATCAAAAAGATGATAAAATCAAACAGCTTATGCTCAGAATAGGCCTAATCATAAGAAGGCAACACAGAAATGTCTTCTGAAAAATAATTAACACAGAAACAACAGCACCTTAGTTACCATTCAGTCTTCTATCCACCATTAATTGTCAAATTACTTTCCCCCAGTCCCTCCCCCTGCCACCATTTGTTCAGTTCTCTTTCACCGTGACTAATAAATCCTACTATCTTTCCAATATTTGCACCTGATCACTTTTTCAGCCAGCCGTAGGGATCTCCAATTCCCTGTGGCTCAGTTAAGCAAGGAGGAGAGAGGTGTTTTCACAGGCAGTTACGATGCTGAAGTCTCTGCACAGGCTCCAAGTTCCAGCCACCATCCAGGGTTTACATTAAAGGACACCAAACATTTCAATATATTGTTTCGTAACACAACATCACAGTGGACTCCCAAATTAAAGTCTCAAATGTGCATTTATAGAACAGTGAAAAAGAAGCCAAGTTATCCACAAGACTATCTTTACTTCAGCATTTAAGGCAGGATTTGATATACAGTAAGTGTACCTCAGCAGGCTTGAGAATCTGGCCTCTAAGGATTATGTTTTCTATAATTTTCTCATTAAAATAAAAATTACAATTGTCTGTTAACTGCTTTTTCTTAAAACACTTTTTGTAAATATTAACACCCATAAGCAATATCCAGAATAAAATCTCAACTTCTACAATATTTGTAAAGCTACTAATATGATTTTACTATGAAAGGAAAATTTTATGCATCTTTGATTTTTCAATGTTGGGAACACCTTAGTGTACCCAGAGTTTATCAAACCAGTTAATGTGTGAGAAACCTGTTCTCAAATTTTTATAACCTAGCTTAGCACACAGTTATGTAATGCTGGTGTGCAAATAGCTACACCTTCTCTCAGTTAGTTTCTAAAATGGTGGAGGAAAGCTAATGAATTGCAGAGTTATACAGGAAAATAAAGTGAGATTACGTCATTCAGTATTATGGGGGCCCAAACTTCAGTTTTGTTTCAGAGCGGAGACTTTTGTGCATTGCATAGAGCCAAATGGTAGTAATATCCAGGATGAACAGAAGAACTAAGCCTACCAGAGAACCAAATCCATGAGAGGTGGAGATACATCAACTCACTGCAGTGACCAGTGATGCAGATGGCCACGATTTCAATGACAAATGATAGTATTTCTCCTGTTAAAATCACTGGCAAAACCTCATTTTGCTAGATAACATGAACACCACCAGGCTCAAGGAATTTTATTTATAAAAACTATGTAAAAAATTACATGAACGACTGAATAAAATTTTTCAGTGGATTTAAGTGGTTGTTCAAGTGAGTGAAAAATCTAGCCGCTTGCTGAAATGAAGGACAGATGCATGGTAGATAAAACTCCGTGAAATACTCTGCAAATCTATGGGTATATATTAGCAACAGAATAAAACACTCCCCTCCAACTTCTGACAAAACTGAAAACATGGAAATAAAGATGTTAGTTAAACAACCCCCTTCTGGAAGAATGCTAATTAACTTTTATAGGTTACATTTTCTTGATATACCGAAATCAAAATGACACAGCCATTTGTTTTCCCTGGCAAAGTCATGCACATCACTGATTATTCAGGTTTTGAAAACTGTGTATAATACATACTACCACCTACACAACAGCACAACGCTGACATTTCAGCACAGAACATGTTGAGGCAGTATTTCTGTACTGGAAAAAAAGAACAACTAACAAAGACATTTCCTAGAAGGTATCCATCGAAGAGAAGAGAATAATGTATAAAACATGGGCCTTTTCTTGAGAGCCTGAGGTTACAGATGTCTTTTTCACCACATCATGTTCCCAACATAACAAATCTGGCAGAAGAACCAGGTTGAAAAAATGGAAAGCAATTTTCATTTTGATTTTGCGGAGCAAAAAAGACTTATCAACTTCTTGCAGTAATTTTATGTGAGGCAGAGTACATTTAGGGGGAATTACAAACAAGTTGCCTGAAGGTCTCTATTCCATATTCCTTCCTGATTAAAAAATGTATAAACCATTATTGTAGTCATCTCTTTTAATAAGCAAAGATGAAATCACTGTATTCTTAATACTGTATCAACCTTCTTCTGTTAATCCTGCTTGTGAGAGAGCCATTACTTTTCATCCATGAGAAAATCCAAGTGATCCTATGTCGTACACATGTTCCACTCTGATAAGTTTCTAATTAGAAAAAAAAATTTAAAACCTCCTTATACAACAGGATGCTCCCTGCTGAGCAAAGGGAGGCACTCCTTGCTCTGCAGGAGCCAGATGCACTCAGCATACACCAAATCCCTGCCGTAAACGGGCAACTTCAGTGAAGTCTGCAAAGTCCATCAGTCCGAAAATACTGCAAAGTACTGGAAAAGCAGGCTGGATCCTCACAGCACCCCTGACATTAGCATGAGGGTGAGGAACTAGCTACGCTTTCTGGGGAAATGTGTATGTCAGGTGCTCTCACACACAAAGCTGAGAAACATGGGAGATGACACAAAGTGTGGAATCCCAAGCGTGGACAAACTGCTCACTGAACTCTTGACTAATCAGCCTGTAAAAAGAGCTTAAAGTTTCTGACAACACTGTATGACTGTGCAATAATAAACTGAATTTTGCCATAAAATTTAGTGGTGAACACTCAGCATTTTTATTTCAGTGGAAGTAAAAGTGATTTGAGTCCCAATGTGGCATCACTGCAGTAGTAAAGTCAAGATGACCTTCAGGTACTAAGAATCAGCACAGTCCACCACAGATGACATGATTCAGAGATCATCAATACAGCCCAAGCACGGCACGATTCCAGCACTGCCAAAGCTGCAGAACTATAGTCATGCTGGGGAGTTAAACCACAAAACGAAAAAAAAGCCAAAGAATGGTAACATTTTGGTTCCCGTAAGACGTTTTGTGGTTTAACAGGAAAAAAAAAAAAAAAAAGGGAAAAATGCAAGCTCAGAATATCATACATGAACTCTGAAAACACACATATTTCAACACATTTATAAGAAACAAATTCACTTTAAAGAAGTTGGACTGCACTTCCAGTTTCACACAAAGATCTCCAATGGCCTTAATTGATAACAAATGGTAATTGACACTAAAGAAAATGGCAACCAATGGAAATCAGTTTTATGGAAAAAAGAAAAAGGGATCTTTTTCTTTTAAAAGTTATTGTCATAAATCTGTAGGCTGACAAGGCCTATGTATTGATATTATATAAAAGATATATACCATGAAACATATATCAGTATTTTTGACACTAAATAGTACAGGTAAATGAATACAAAGCTTAGATAAAAATAAGCACCTAAAATAGAATCTTCAGGAGTTAAACCAGAGTTAAAGGAAAATTGTTTATTTACAAGCATCCATAATGTATCAGTTCTGGTAAATTAGCATGCTAAGACTGCAGCAATGTTTGAGTCTGGTAGTAATCAAAGGATAGTTGGGGTTTTCAGTCTGCCATTCTCTTCTTATGAGACCTCTTTGTTTCTGAAAGCTTTACCACCTATTCTACCCCAATTAAAATACCTACACTACACCTTTAACATTGTACACCTGGAGTTATCTTCCCATTTACTTCAGTCCTCATTATGTTAGGAAAAACTGCCTAAAGAAGGAGTGATTTTACAGTTGAAGTAGAGGCTGCTGGTTCAGGATTGAACATCGTAATTTGGAGAAATGATATTCCTCATGGTAAGGAAAAACAGAGCAGAAGACTCACACTCTTCATGATTGCAGTGGCATAATTATGATCACTGATGAGGCAAATGTCTTTTCTTTAAAAAAAAAAAAAAATAAGCTTAGTGTGGCTTTATCTGCAGAGTAGGACAAAGATTGCTTCTCAGACACCAACTCGGTCCTGTGACTCACCCCAAGAATATGCTGGGATTCCCACCAGCCCACCTTCCTTCTCCCCTCATAGCTGGTTTCTGTGGGAAGAAGTGCACAGAAACACAGGCACATTTCACAATAGGAAAAGCCCATTATTTTTACTACCCACAGACTTTTGTTCACACTAGAAGGAACTATCTTGTACTAAAGTGACCAGAAAAAATTCTTAAAAATTCGATAGTAACAATCTGTGCAGCTGAAAGCTACATGAAGAGATTCTCGTGGGAAGCTCTCATGAACTCAGGATGGATATTGCTAAAGAAGTTCTCTCTCAGTTTCTAGATGCCCAAAACAAATAAAAAAATGCTATAATGTCAGAAAATCCTTATGGCTCAAAAGCCACTTTGTGGCATTTAGCAACTATGTTATTAGTTTCGTCATCGTGCTTAGAGAAAATTCACATTCGATTGGTTTACAGTTGGAAGACAGGACTCCTTGACTGTGCATCCTATTGCTTACAATTGCAAAAAGGCTCTAAAGGCTTCAGCCTTCTCAACGACTCAGAGTACTTTCGTCTTGTGTAAGTCAACAGAATTACACCTCACCATACTTTTCATGAAAGGAGAACAAGCTTCAGATTGCTTTTAAAAGGTTAGCATCCCACTGGGAAACACCAGATCAGACTCGTTAGTCAATGTGGTTAAGCACAGGCGTGCCAGCTCGTGGAAAGAAAAATAAGGGGTGGGTTTCGCAGAAGTGAGTGTGGCAACTCTGTGTAGCCACAGGCAGCTGACAGCATTACAGACCAGGAAGGAGTTTGAGGAAAAAGTCACTGTTTCACAGTTCTAGGAATGAGAAAAAAGGTTGCCTCATGTTCTGGGCAATGGGACCATTACAATTCCATGCAATCAGTAAATTCAAACATATGTGGTATTGCATATAAAAGGAAACCTAGAACCAGCTCCAGCCTTGAAAGCTGTCATCCAGCATGGGTATGTAGATGGAAGTGAAAGGGTTATTTTTAAGTAACCTCAGTTACCAACAAGAAGTGGTCTCATCCTCTATGAACTTTGAAATTCTGTTCAAAGCATAACACTAGAATCACATTTTCCCCCCAGCAATAAGTAGCACTAAGGAGAAGAAATACTGCTGTATCATACCATGAAACCAGAAATTCACATTTGCCTCAGCATGAAAGCGCTGATCTGTCAAAAAACTTGAGCTTCTACTCCACTCAAACTTCAAGTCCCACTATTCAAAGCTATTAAAAGGCTTAAAAAGAGCCATCACTTCAGCAATTCAATGAATCAGAATGCAAGGGACTTCTATGAACCCCCACTAAACCTGCAAGTATTATCCTGTACATGGTGAGGTAAGTCAAGCCTCAAGATAGTGAAGTCCAGCAAAAGCAAAGAACTCGTGTATGGTCAGGCTGCACGCCTTTAGCAAGAAGGTTTCCACTCCTTCCTGTACGGCCTGGTCTGCCCTAATCATCAGTAAATTCCATGTGAGCAAACATGTCTCAAACAGACACACTGAGGTGGCTCCTCAATCAGAAAGAGCTACCACAGCAACCCCCTGTATGCCCAGGCTCGGCTGCCACTGCAGGAGAGCTTCTGCAGGCACAGCTGTGGTGGGGAGGGACAAGTCACAAGCCCATCTAATTCAGCCAGGTTGGTAGAACTTTGCTGGTCTTTAAAACGTCACCAAGAGATTCAGAGTCTGCAGTTCTCCTAAAAGCACCTTTAATTACTGTGTATTTTCATCCTGCAAAGTAAAAATGCAAACCCTCCCTTCTGTAAAAGAATCCAAAGCCATTTCATGGTAGAAACAGGACTGCAAACCAGAGCATTGCTCCCTTTTCAGAAGGCCACAGCAGCAGGATTTGCTGTGATTTTGAACAGATTTTCTTGCTGCAATAGTATTTCAGTTGTTACTGATGTGCTACGAACCACAAAAATGCTAAATCTACACACACCATTTACAGGAGAGATTTCATTTGACTGTATGATCCAGATGCAGCTACCATCGAAGCTCTATGTTGTGAGCAAATATCTAAAATAAAATCCTGGGCTTACTGAAATTCATGAAAAATCTCAAATATCTAAAGTAAGGCCAAAAATTCATGTTGAACGCAGCAATAATACGAAGTCTGGTAAGGGTCTGTTATCACTTATTAACTGCTTTGGCATGAGATTAGGAGAATTAAATGTATAAAGGTTAGAAAATTCCAGCTGTATTAGATATTTTATAGGAAAGAAGATAAGCACAGAAAAAAACAAAAGAGACTTGAGATAAAGAAAGAAACTGCTAGACTAAATGATAGAGAAAACTGCCAGAAAAATGAACGAAGACGTAAATGCACTAATTTTTTACTCTGTCTAAAACTGTTGAAAATCAGTTTGATCAGCCAGTCAAGAAGATTTCGCTGATGTCAAGGCAATGACAGAATTATATAAATGAAGAGAATAGTGATGGCTCTAATCCCTTCCCTGGACAAAGCAACGAGTCCTGCAGTAGGCAGGTGTGGCAGGAAAGGCAAGAAGCTTTCAAGCTACTCTCGACAATGTCAAAGATAAGAAGACACTACAGCATAGCTCAAGGGGAAAACTTCAAGGTAGACAAAAGAAAAAATCCAAATATATCTTCATTTAACATAAACCTAGTGAAATTTGTAAACATCAATAATTAAAATTATTGTTCAGTTGATGCCTAAGCTTTTTACGTATTTTTCATATCTTTGTAGCTTTGCAGAGAGCTAATGCATGGCTGCAGCTCCAGTACTTTTCCTACCCTTTTCCTCTAGATTTTAGAACAACAAGGTAACCTTGTAATACCTTCCTGAAAATACTGTTTAGTCTTATTATCAGGAAGAGGACCTAAAAGAAGAATTTTTTTTTTCCCAACCGGAATCTGAGGAGTCATAACAAGAAGTGGAGCAAAGAAGTCCCTGGACCAACTCCAAGGGGTTGACCTGGAGTGGGTTACTGGGGCAGCTGAATCTCCTATTGGATGTACCTGTTAGATATTCTAATTAATTAACCTTATAAAATTGTAGAAATCCGGTGCCAGGTGTGCCCATCACCACATGGACACCTGGAAGCTTCCAAATAAAGGTCTGCTTTTTACTTGACTATTCTAACACTGTTGCAAGGGTTTTTCTCTTTTAATTATAGGCAACACAGTAAATGCCATTAGGTTCAATATAAATTTTCATAAAAAGACAGAGCACAGGTCTACCCAGGACTCATGGAGGCTGTCTCCTCTTAGGTACATTCAACTAATAGCTGCCATCTCATTTCTGAGGCTTGAAATTCATTCAACTATACTTTCTTAGGAAGTTCGCAAAACCTTATGCTAGCCTCATGCTGAAAATAATTATATGATTCTGGGTAGGTGAGTGCTTAGGCTGATGATCAGTATAGTAAGCAAGACTTGGGGAAGAAGATGAATACAAATTGATAATTGGGAAAGCAACAAGCCTTTGGAAAGCGTACGTTTTCAAGTCCTTGCCCCTTAGGTCTGCAGAAGTGATAGGGTCCTGGCATGAGCTGAGCTGTTAGGGAAGTGACAATAGAAGTATGAACTGAGACGGCAAGAGATCAGCCACAACCACAGGATAGGGCAGGAGGCTGGATGAAATTTCTCTTCCTGATGCATGCTGACCATTCTAATTTCATTCTTTTATTCTTTCTATTGCTACCTGGAGATGCACTCCATGACAACCTGCTTTCAAGTTTCATCCCATCAATTGAGAAATCCCACACAAGGAAAACAGAGGGGAAATAAAGGGCAATTAGAGGCAGTGGGCGTTAAGGAGTCACTCATGTTTGCTGACAGCTATGTTGAGGATCCATGAGGAATTGCCAGGTGACTTACCAACAAAAGCGCTTCATTTTTTTGTTGTCATTTTGTCCACAGAAAATCCCCTTACAGGTTCCAGTGTGATAAAAGCAATTAGCAAAACTCACTCAAATGAAAAAAAAAGGGTCTCATTAGCCTATCTTACCCATTGAGTATAGCAATGAGAATTCATGAAGACAATTACTACAGAGCACAGTCAATTTTGTGAACAGTAAAAAAAGCAAACTGAGAAATCAGATCAAAAAAAGTACTCTAATACCTAGCAGAAAAAAATGGATGATACAAAACATAAAGCCTGCTGAAAAACTGAGGAGTGATAAATACAGACATTATCCTTTAGTGACATAAATCTTAGCACCAGCCAAACTGCAGTCACGCTGTAATGTTTATGAAAAGATTGCAAAAGAACCTAAGGACCTTATCTGTATGATGCAATCCAACTGTGCCGGTTGCTTTCCCCATACAGAGCAGTTTTTAGAAATTTAGCATATAAACTCTTATTTATTGAGGCTGCTTTGACAACCCAACTCTGGAAAATGAAGGAGATGTCCACTGAAACAGACTGCCCAAGGATGTGCAAGATGACCATCCCTGGAAGTGCTCAAAGCCAGGTTGGATGGGGCTTTGAGCAACCTGGTCTAGTGAAACATGTCCCTGCCTATGGCAGGGGAGCTCAAATAGATAATATTTAAGACCCATTCCAGCCCAAAACATCCTACGGTTCTATGATTCTATGTTATTCCATACTGACTAGCAGTAAAATTCATACTTCAGCAGGCAATTAAGTAATCTATCCCTTCCACAATCTGGACAAACTAAGTGACTGCCATGAGCAGAAAAGACTCTCCAGCACCTTGCTGTCTTTAATGAGAAGTTTTGATATTTGCCACAAAAAGTAAAAAGAAGGATCTGATACAGGAGGGCTGAAGATGCAGCTGTAACTGATCGATGCACCTGGGAATAAATAGGATACCAGAGGTACAAATGGTCACATGTGGTAACAGCAGGGATTTTGTCACCCAGAGCCTTGGACCCTGATCACTAACAAAAGCTATGGGGGTGAAAATGTCCTGCACATGTGGGAATCCTAGGGCAGCCTTCACTTCAGAAGCCACCACTACCATAGCACACATGGGGATTACCATTATCCAGTCATCTCCAGCGCTGCAGTTGTTCACTGAGAACTGAGCCACGTGTGCACTCTTCAATAGAGTGACCAAGGGATCAAAACCGTATCTCTGTAGGACATTTCTAACACCACCAATTACCTACAAAGTTGTACCTATATGCACATATGGAAGGGGTTTACACGTGGCCTAATAACAGAAACTGTCTGATGTTCAGCACATTATACTTGTGCTAAAAAAAATTACAGGAAAAATCTTCCTGAGCTTTCATTTTGACAAAACCAACTGTATCACTACAGTTTAAACAGCTTTACACTTCACATTTCTGTTGTATACAGTGCATTTGAGACTAGTGGATCTGGAACTGCTGCAACACAATTTGGAGGCATATGCCTGACTCCTAAACAATAGTCTCAGAGATATTTAATAACAAGATATGCTGAAATAGTGTGTAAAACAAAACCAAAAAAAGATTTTCTTCATGTCTGAGCAAAAAAAAATGAAGCACTGGTTCATCTGGTCCCTTCTGACTTATCTCTGGCTTTCACAGTCTTTGTTAAAAACTTGGCTGATTTTTTTCCCAAAACAATGATGCAAGCATTCAATACAAAGACTACAGAGCAGCAGCAGGCAGCACACATAAATTGGTCCACTCAAACATTCTTGGGAGTGATGGAGAAAGCATAAAAAGCAAGTTGCTCAGTCCATACTAATTACCATTGAGCCATAAGTAAGGACATGTGAGATGAGTTTGCCCATGTCTATAAGCAGGTATTTATTTGCAACAGCAGTATTTAATACTTTGAACAGGAGATTACCTTGTTTGTTTGTATTGGATGACATCTTAGAATATCTTTCATAACTTTAAATTAAATCTTTCCAATGTCTAAAAGCATATATACATCCATTAATGAGATTGAACCTATCCTCTTTTCTAAAAGTGAAAACAGAATGGTAAGAACATCTCTCAAAGTGAAAAATAAACCAAAGGCAGGACATCTTTCCATGCACAGTTGTGTTCAAACACAATTTTATATAGCTAATGCAGGAGACATTGCAAAGTATTAGACAATGTGGGAGGTAAGACTGGATGGGTCACAATAACTGTGCTTTATTGGACTTCTGTTTCCGAGAGAGAAACACAAAGGTTTCCTTCTGGAAAGGAGATCACGAAGGCAGGAAACTTGAACTTTCTTTTGAGCCCAACAGATCCCAGCATTGTCTTATTTTAGCTTCTTACCACTGAACAGACACAGCCCGCACAGTTTTATTTTAAAGTCTTCATAACAACAGGTTTTTAAGGCTCTAAATTTATTATAGCTGATGTGGTTCTATCTGAAAAAGTCCAAAGGTTATGAAAAAAATCCCTTCACTCGTAACATGGTAATACCAAGTAAGATCTAGCAGTGTTGTCACTGCGTAAGATGCAAGAAACTAAACAGCTTATAGAAGAAAAAAATAATTCTGACTCATTCACACACGCAAGATTTCTTTGAAGCTTGATTATCATTTTTGTATCTTAACACAGCAATGCCAGAAATTGAGCTGTCTGTTCAACCACAAAACCAGACACTGCGCAAGCAGCTGTTTCCCAAGCCACTGAATGCTGACATACAGGGGGAACCTCTCCAGTCCTGCTGTGAACAATTCTGTGTCGTGCCTTAATGGTGACAGATAATTTAACCTGGCTTTAAAGGATATTACGTGCAAGCTGCTAGGGTACAAACTTCAAGTTCCCCTCATCTGGTCCTCAGAAGGAGCTCAGGCTCTGACCCCGGCTTGTTGCCCTTGTTCCAGGGCCTAGAAATGAATCTCCATCCGTCACGGATGCTGTGATGGCAAGTGTCACTGACAGGCCTAAACGTCATTTGTGCAGTCATGCACTATGGGCTCCATTTCATCATCAGATACACACATCTAATTCCTACTGCTGTTGAATCAGAATCTTTCAGGCATGTACTGAAGGTTAAAAAGAGCACCGCACACAAGCCAGTTCTTACAGTACTTTCATTTTTCCTCCCAAATATCAATTCACTGGGTTCATCATGTTTTACAATTGGTTCTTGGATGACTCCTGAACTGAGAGACATTTTCACTTCTCGTACAGCTACACAGCTGCTACTTTTTAAACAGAAATCGCAGATGAACATTGCAGCGCGGGCTCTGGCAACACGCCTCACCCTCAGCTGTAGGTCTAGGAAATTTGCTATTTAAGCAAAACAGTTACGCTGAAACTAACCTAGTCATCTTAAAATATTTTAAAAACGTAAAAAAATCCGCTCCAAGAGAGTAACAGAAGTTTTTGAGAGGGATATGGAGGAAACACATAATGCACTGGAAATGTTTTACCAATACTGGTACCTATCGAAACAAAAGTAAATCTTCCATGGAGGTTCTTCTGTCTTAATGAAGTGTAAGTCTGAGCTGAGTAAATATTGCAGATCAGTTCCTGAACAACTGAAGGAAAAAAATTTTGCCTTGTCATCAATCCACTCTTCAAGGTATTTTCAGAGAAGCTTCCCAAATGCAACTACCAAAGCTTCTCATGTTGAAAAACCATCTGGAGAGAATTAGCATGGCTATGATCTATCTCACACTGAAGAGGAAAACAGGGAGCAGTACCTGAAGGCTAGGAATGTGATGACCAAACACTACTATAGCATCAGGTGAGTGGACCAGCAATGGAAGTCACTCAAATTCTCTCTGAGGAGATACATAATTGTCCTTCTTTTGTCCTGCTTTTGTTAACCTGATTAAATGGGAGTTTCTAAAAATATTTTTTAGTTTTCCCTGGGGCCCTGTTAGAAAGCTGGAGACCATCTCTCTGAAGCCTTCAGAAACTACAGCACTACACTGTGACAAAGGGGCAGACCCACCCTTTTACTGGCATGCATACAAAAGGAAAGAAAGAGCACAAAAAGACTGAAAAACTGACTTCTGCATCAGTTCTGTCCACCGTGTTTTAACAGCAATCCTTTCTCTTGTTAAGGAATACATGGGTTTCTTTTGGGTTTGGTTTTTTTAAAAACAGAGCTGCCAGAGCTAATAATTGCAAAACTTTTGCGTTCTCACACCATGCTGAAATGAGACAGTAATTTTTTTCTAAATATTGTATCATTTTAAAAAGTAATGAAATGTGACAATTTTCTATGACTTTTTTTCAATATATCATTCAAAAAATTCTAATTTTGTTCAATATTTTTAGACAAGGCAAGTTACATAAGAATTTGAAACAACTTCTCACGAGAAATATGGGGAATGATCTTATGAGAAGCAAGATAATGGGGTAAGGAAAAAACAGGCCACTGAGCAGTTTGCTGATTTTTTGGGGGAGTCACAATAAATCAGATAGAAAACCACACTCAGCAGTGCTGCACTCTGCCTTAGCCATCAGAAATAGATTGACTCATACAAGTAAGAGCTCAAAGGGTGCAGAGTAAGGCTGTCAGCAAGGAAAATGCATAGCTTGTGACAAACATGCACAGGCTCTCTGACAGATCCTTGGGATGCCATGGGCCAGGAAGGAGACACCTTGGAGACCACCCACTATGGACATGAGTCTACAAAGTGCAGTGCTGCAGTCCAGGCTTTCACTGCAGCGTCAGAAAGGGGCAGCTGGGTGGTGGAGAGGGTACTCCTCCAACATCCTGTTTTAGCTTCATTTTGCTCATCTGTTCTTTCTTCACGTGCCTCCACAGGGCTTGAGCAGGCCACTCTGCCAAGACTCCATGCATATTCTCCAAAATCAACAGGCATGCCATCCCTTGCATTCAGCTAGAACCTCCTACCACTAGGCCTACAGTATGAGAGAGCATTATTTTTTTAAGAACATTGGTATATTGCTTAGGAAACTACAAGATTAAATCACGAGAAGCACAACCATAGCATTTTTGTGCTGATTTGAATTACGAATAGAAAGTACGAGCAGCTAAGAGGAAACAAGATATGTTCTATACAAGAGCCAAGATTTTTTTTTTCCTGACATGTGCCAAACAAGGAGAAGAAACAGAAGAATCTGGCACCATTAAAAACAGTTTGTGGAGAAAGGGACTGAATATCTACAGCCAAGCTCCATGTGGTTTGTAAAGAGGAAACTTTTGTTTTATGGGACTCTCAGTCAGCCAAAATTCTCCCAGACGGCATGCAAATGGATATTAGCCTAAAATCCTACATGCTTCTTGTAGAAGGATCAGTAAATGGTGGAGAAAGAAAAAGAACACTACTGAAGTTTTAAATCAGAATTCAAAATCTGCCTCATGGTTGAAAAAGTTAGTTTACCAGACAGCTATAATGTCATACATATATGGTAAGTGTCTTGGAAAGAAAAGGCAGCAAGTTAAAGCACAAAACTAGAAGTCAGGAAAACGTGTTCCAAGCCTGGCTCCACTACCAAGGAGATCTATAAAACTTGAAAAAAAGAGAAGACTGCCAACTTAACAGTGAGATTTTCCTTAACTTCATATAGTGTATTAACATTGCACTTATGCTGTTTCTTTTAGCTTCTGTATTTCCCCCACTTTCTGGCATTACGATGCACTAAGCTAAATAAATGACTAGATGGAGTGCTAAGAACAGTTATATTACTTTATCAAAACAAGCCCTGCCCAACTTCTTAATCAAAACACTTGACAGAAAAAAAAAAAAAAACCCAAAAAAAAAAAATAAAAAAAAAAAAAAAAAAAAAAAAAAAAAAAAAAAAAAAAAAAAAAAAAAACAAAAAAAAAACCTCCAAACAATTTTATATGGGACCATAATTCTCATAACTGAGCAAAACACTAGAGTGGCTGGCACAATCCAACAGCTTAGCTGAATATTGCAAAAATACAATACCTAGAATTTGTATTTCAGCATACAGGAGAAAGGGATGGACAGGCAACAGTTCCCCAGCACATGTTGAGCAGTTATACCATGCAAGAATTTTTTTCAGCATCTCTGACAACTCTCTGAGTGCCCAGTGAAGCATTTGTCTGTGTTCTCCATAAATTAAGAGGACACTGACCTCCAATTTACAGCAGGGGAACTGCGGGGGAGTCCACAAGGAAGACTGCATCCACAGGTCCCTGCATCCAGTGAAGTCACTCCTCACTGGGGGAGCCAAGACACAGGTAGCTTTGTGAGGCAAGACTCCAGAAGTCCTGCAGACACCTGATGATGCAGCTCTATAGTTATATCACCAATTATTAAAACACATCAGGGGGCAAATTTCGCCATCGTGCTAAAAGGAGAAGTAGTTCATAGCTTGTGTAAGGGGACATGAGGATTAAGGTTTGCCCCTTTTTGTCTTCCTTCACACCAGCCTTCATTTATAACATTTCAGCTAAGATTTGCCAACCAGCATACTTTCCTCCTCTAAATATAAGCGTAAGCATGAATATAATTTTTGAAGTACTTTGTATTCATTTGGGTTGTCCTCATTCATACCTTTGGGACTATCAGCTTGGAGGAGGGGCAAAAGGGTTAATCATTCAGAATTTTCTGCAAGCTTTGTGCACCTGTGTATAGCTGTGTAGATGGACTCCATGCTTCATGTTGCACTGGAATAATAAAAATAGCTGAAAGCAATTCCCTTTAATTCTCACCCTTTAATTTTATTTGCTCCAAAGAATTAAAGAACAGAAGAAAGTGAAATCAATAATTTCAAGGGAAAAAAAATATTATAGGCCCTTTCCATAAAAACACAGGAAGGAAAAAACACTGTGAAAGTAAGAACTATTGTATTTTAGTGAGAAACCTGAGGCTAGCAGTTCTTATAGCCACTAAAAATATCTCCACCTCTCACACACACACATTTACCAGGATGGCATCTACTGATGGATTCTGGATGCTGATCAAGACCAGACCAGGTATAAACTATAAAACTGAACAACCCCCAACAAAGTAGGTCAAGAAAACTGGGAGGGAAGGGAAACTGTTGCTAGGTGGCAGTGTACCTTAAGCAAAGAATACTGTAAGTCATAGATTATTGGGAAAGTTCATTATCTTCTAAAAGAGGTCTCATCCTTAGTATCATCCTCAAAGCTTTGGTAGGAAGTGGAACTCAAAATGTACATGACACCCAGGTTACACAGCAGAAGGATGAGAAGCAGCACTGAAAAAAAATAAATAAGAGAAAGAAAAACCTACTGACATGTTACTGTGCAAGACCCATGATGTAATAGCTCTCCAGGTTTATTAGAGCCGTAAGAAAAACCAAAAGCCTGTGAATGGAGACTTGTACACCTTGAGAAGGTTATGGTTTTGCTTACTTCATTTTATTCTACCTTCACTTAAGCTCTGACCAACAGAAGCAAGCAAAGAAATAAGCTTCCACCACATCTTGGCACAGCAGTGAACAGTTGACAGAAAACCCAAGTGTGATGGTGAGAAAGAAAGGTTTTCTAAGGCTACTTAAGAAACAGAACTGTTACTTTTCTGCCTTAAACAGTTTCAGTCTTCAGTCCTTTTCAGAGTGGAGTAAGAGAGGACAATGACAGTAAACAAAAGGAGGTCATGAAAACACATGCACTTCCTAGGACTCCAATCAAAAGGATGGAGAAAAAGGCCTCTGTAGAAAGCCAAGGTAAGAAGGATGAGGCCAGATTTTTCTGCTGTCCTTTCTATCTGTCCTTCCTGATGTTCCCTCCAACTGAAAACTACCTTAACATATTGCCTAAATTAGCAGAAGTGGTAAAAAAGACAGGCTGATGACATCTTGTGAACTACAATTCGCTTGGTAAGAGAGCTGTTAGCAAGCTCACAGCTTGTCACAGAGAAGGATAAGATGTTCTTGAAGGCAAAGACAAAATCTATATTCTTTTCAACAATATCTGTCTGGGTTCAAGAGAGCAATTTTTGGGAAAAGTATCTTAGATGAATGTAATTGTATAGATCAGAGGTATTTTAAAATATAGAATAAAAGGGAAAAATGAAAGGCACTTTGCTTCAACAAGGCTTTAAATACATAACTTAAGTTACAGCAAAATCCCTTCTGAGAAACGTATCAAGCAATTCTTCTTATGTTGACTTCAATCTACAATTATACTGTTTAAGTTTGGGGTTTTTTTAAATACCATGTTCTGATGCATTAGAAACTACTCAGAAACAATATATTAGAAGGTACATGTCCCAACTAATGCAGCATGGAAATTCCTGCTGTAGAGTAAAACCCTCAGCACATGCCACGTATCATATCATTCCTCACAAGCAATCCTGACTGTGAAGGCCATTCCGAATAATTAAAATACCAACCCTACACACCTACAGAACTATGGAATGGATTGGGTTAGAAGGGACCTTAAGGATTATTTAGTTCCAAATGCCTGCCATGGGCTGGGCCACCTTCTGCTAGACCAGGTGGCTCAAAGCCCCATCCAACTTTGCCTTGAACACTTGCAAGGATGGGGCAACCACAACTTCTCTGGAAAACCTCTTCCAGTGTCTCCCTACCCTCACCATAAAGAATTTCTCTCTATTATGTAATGTAAATCTACCTTCTTTCATTTTAAAGCAACAAAATTGTAGAGGGAATAATTTTTACAAACCCTGTCATTGATGCAGCACACCTCAGATGTGTGTTAACTTTCCCAGCAGTTATAAACCTCTGATTACTATTTCCAGGTTCAGTCAGTATTTTCTTCATCTGAAAGATGAAGGGGTCCCCTTCCCCTAAGACAGTGCTTTTAATCTGTGGTCAGCCTGAGCCTCTTCATCCTAGTAATTTGCAGCATCTGTTCTTCAAGAAAGGTGTCAGAGAACAACCCAGCCTTGTCTATGAATTGTTGGTTACACTCTGTGACCATTTTCAGTCATGGACATGCAATGAATACTAGCAGCCAAAAATATGCATCAATTTGAGCACGAAAAAGTGGAATACTACTACACCTATGGAAGTTAGCAGGAGACAACCCCTGGGGATCTCAAGGGCCCTTCCCTGACTTGGGCAGCATCACTGCTGGAAGACAAGTGGGAATTGACTTCACCTGACATCTCACCTCCCGCTCCATGAGACTGTGTACAGCTTGTGAAAAAAGTTTGAAAACACACAAAAAAAAAAAAAAAAACCCAAAACAAAAACCACATAAAGCTGGAGCTGATGTAAGACATCTCTTGAAGGCAAAAGTGAATAATCTGTACAGTCTCCAGGCTAGGAAATCATCAGGTTTTGCAGAAGCAGTAATACTTTTGTGCAGTAGTAAAAAGGAAGTGCTTTCTGGAGAAAATACATTCCCCAGCAAACAGCGTAGATAGGCTTTTCTTCATTAACCGGTAAGACGGAGATCTCTCTTAGCATGCAGAAGGCACTGAGACTCATTTGACATTGACTTTAACTCAAATTAGTTTTTTCTGTGATTACAGAAACTTTTGTTCTACTTCTGTTTCTTCACCATCTGTGATATAAAACCTGGCAAAGACTCCAATTAGTTTCCTTTGTGTTATTACTGCCACAAGCACTCAAATTATAAGCATTTATACAAAAGGAAATTCCTCTTCCTTTCTACCCTGTCTCTAGAAAAACTGGTCCTGAACTCACCCTCAAATCTTGTAATGCCAGGGTACATCTACTGCATTACAGAAAAAGGCAACCGCAGATTAAGTCAACACAATACCTTTTCTGACAAAATCTTTTCTCCAGTAATGAACACCTCAGCCTGAGAGGAAACACAGGGGAAGCACCTCCCACCAATAAAGGTGAAATCCTGTAACATCTGCTTAAGGAGCATCAGTGATGGATTTAGGGAGTTCTCCAGGATATACAAAGCCTCATTACAGCTCCTAGATGTGTAACTCTCAAAAGCCACGAAGGTGGTTGTGCTTTGCCTCAGCCAAGCAGGACAGAGCCATCATTCAGCAAAACAAACATACGGAACCCTGATGTGCAAGTTACTGGTGTTTATTTACTTAAGCTCTTCACTCATATATACACACATTCGCCTACTGTAGTGATCCTGATGGAATCCATCAGGGCTGAGGTTAAGATGTCAAATTCGATTATTCTGGTGAAGTTAATCTTGGTACCTTAAACACAACAATCCCCTTACACCGCGTTTGCACACCACTACAAGCGTACCAACATTAAGGCAATATATTAACTTATTTAAAAGCACATGCATACCTGAAGTAACAGCATTTCTTCTGGCATAGGCAAGCTCCATATTGTCCACATTTCTGTCCAAATGGGTATGATCCATGACCAGGAATATAGCCTTGACTTTGGCATTTATTTATGCAGTAATTTGCCAACACTCCCTATGTCAACAGGTTTCCAAATGTTTACAGTGGATTCCTGAGGGAGGGTAGGGAGTAGCCCGCCTGCTGCAGGGTTTGTTAGATTCAAATAGAAGAAAGAGAAAGAAGAAATCTGACAAGTGGAGGACACATGGGAATGGATAAACCAATAAGCATCAGATAAGCAAGGGGAGATCACTGACTTGCATGCAATCTGAGAAGTGTGAACTAACATCTAACCCCCTTTTTTTATCCACTGCACCCTTAGAAGGGCTTTTCTTCCCACAGATCAGAAATGGCTGTTGAACACTTCTAGGCTTCTGCTAGGCACCTCTACAGACCAGGCATAATTTATTTACTTTCTTTATGCTAAAAGTAAGAGAATTAATTGTACATTTTACTGGAGCAGGATAGTACCTCAACACCAGCACCTTATGCTGAGGGCTTTACCACACAGAGGTTGATGGGTTTCATCATTTTTTATTTGCAGTTGCTTGCTCATTAGTGCTCTGTACACTTCTTTGAGAAACAGCACAGGCTTTCAAATAGTTAATTAATCAAACAGCAGCTTGGTTTTTGGGGCAAGACAGTATGCCTTCTTGTGAGGTCTCCTGTATTAACATCATTCTGCTATGACACAGACATCTGAACAATTTTGTTTTAGACTCTAAAGAGTCCACTTTAAAAACTCTAAAGCCATAAGGGGTATAAAAATAATTCAAAATCGGTTCTTTGATCCTTTTTCCCTACCACTCACATCTGGCTGAAAACTTCACAAGCAAGAGCTTTGCCAGTTTCCGTATTCAAAAATTCAGTCTTTTACAATTGTACTAAAATTTAAACTAATGACAGGCACAATTTTATAATATATCTGAACCAGTATAACATCTTCTAACCTTAAAAAGACACCCAATCCATTTGTCTGACACCCAATCCCATTCGCCTTCCTTCTCCCCTTTTGTTTTCTGTGCTGATGTTCTTTACGGAGCTAGACTGGCAGCAAACTAAACCTATCCAAAAAATTAAGATTTTTCATCTGTTTAACTCCCAGAACAAGCTCACAGAGGGTCAGATAAGCCACACAGATGATGAGAAGGAGGACAGACCTGTTGAACAGCAGCTGTCCATTTCATAAACTGAGCTGAAGCATGAATGTGCATTGCAGACTACTCTGTTAAGTAGTCTGTGTTATGCGATGACCCCACTCAAACATTGGGATGGATGGGATGGACGTCTTTCACTTAAGGAATGGACTGGGCTCTCTAAGTCAAATCACACATAATAATGGTTTCAAACCAGACACCATGGAAATAACCCATCTCTGATTACAAATGCCTTCTCGGATCAAAACACAAATTTTCAGTGTTTTTCAATTCATTCTTCTATACATGCTCCCAAAGTTAGGGGTAGTAGTCTAAAATTTGCCAGACTGACTTTCTAACTTTTTTTAGAACCTAATAAGTACAACTTATTTTTTCCATTCACTTGTCTACATCTTCCAAAAATAACTTACAGTTATTACGAAAAGTAATGGTTTACTGTTTAGAATTAAATCTATTATTTTTCTATGCATCTCATTTTGTGAATTAAAATTAAGCAAACAATCCAGTGAATACTGATCCCTCCCCTTCTTCACTCCTCCTCCATCAGCCTTTACACACATTTATTCATCAGCTGCCCAACAGACACTGAAGAGCATCAAGTACTGGCTTCACGTGGCCAAGCCTTTAATTTCATCAAGTGAAAAATAACTGGGGAAATGTCAGCATAAAAAGTAACAGGTATTCAGAAAGCATAGCTCCAGACAGTGCTTCTTTTCCCCTCAAAAAAACCTGCAAGTTCTTCTCGAAGTGTCCCAAAACGCGTGTGTACCTTCTTTTATAGCTCGTATACTTGAAAGAAACTAAAGGCAACAGCGTGAGAGACACTAACAGAAGTCACTAGAATGTCCATGACCTGAGCTACTCAGCACACAGAGAAGGACAGCGAGGGTCGATGTCGCAACCCCGCGACGGCAGCGGCTGAAGGTCCGGCCCGCGCACCCCGTGCTCCGCGGGACGGCTGCCCCGGGCCGCTCTGGATCTCTCGGGCTACATGGGGCGCAGAGCTCGCGTTCAAGTTCTCAGCAAACCTCAGCGTCGCGTTATGTTCACACATGCCAAACTGCCCGGGGATGTGCTACGTCTACAGCTCCTTTTGGAGCACGGGCTTCCACGCACCCACGGGAAGCACGACCAAAATCCCACGTGCCAGCGGCCGCCTCCGGCCGCGGTCAGGAGAGGAGAGGAGGAAGAGCCGCCGCCGCCCCCCGCCGCACCTCCCCGGCTCTCCCTCGCCACCGGGGACGCAGCTGCTGCCCGCGGCCCCCGCGCTGGCCCCGGCCGCGGCGGGG
>VZRN01005948.1:397569-467932 GCA_013397935.1 Dasyornis broadbenti | reverse complement strand
CCCCGGTACCTTCTCCTCCTGCAGAGCACACACACGGCCCAGAGCAGCAGGGCGGCGGCGGCGGCCGCCCCGCCGTAGGTGCCCAGCGGCAGCGTGTTGGGGCCCATGCTGACGCCGCTCGCCTCGGCGGCTGCTGGTGCCTTGCCGCCGTCGCCGGGGAGGAAAGTTTCGCCCGTCCTCCCGCTCCCGGCAGGAGAGACGCCCGGCCGGCCGTCCCTCCCCGCCCACCCCGAACCCAGGGGGCTGGGTTTGGCTGCTTGGAGCCGGACTTGGCGAGCGGGCCCGGTGCGACCCGGCCGGCTCCTCCCCGGGGAGCGCCCGGAGCGGGGAGGGTCGCGCCCGCCCGCCCCCGCGGCCTCCCGGCGGTGGAGGGGAAGCCCCGGCCTTCGGCTTGCCGGGAAGAGGCTCCGATGCTCCGAGAAGGTCTCAGGACGGAGACCCAGGAAGGATAGGGGGAATCCCCGCCCTTCAATCCCCTTCAGCCCTCACGGCACCCCGGGAGGGTCTCGGGGCCCCGCAGTTGTAGCCTCGGGTGGCGGTGGCGTGTCCCCAGTGCGAACGGTGCCAGACTTGGACAGGTAGCAGCTCTAGCAGCCCTTTGACGTCCGCTTGGTTTTGTTATAGGCACACCATATGTATCCCCTTAAAAAGCACGACAACACCCCACAGCTTCATAAAACTTAATCTGAGATACAGTGAATGAGATACAAATAACGAGGGTTGGCTCTTGACGTTGTGCTGTATGAGAAGAAACTGAGTCCAGCTTCAGAGCCAGCCTCCCTAGTGTGTTACAGAGAAGTACAAGAGAGGAGGAGGAGGTGGGAGACCAGAAACTGAGGCGATGGGGAGATCCCCAGCGTGAGGAAGTGGGTTGAGGTGGAGAAGCAAAGAGGTCCAGGCAGTTCGGTACTGCACGGCAGGGCAGGGACTAACAAAATACCGGGACAGCAGCAGTACCGCACAGCTCCACTGCCATTTGGTACAAGGTCCACTCAGATGTTGCAGTGATGTAAGATACTCTTCAATGCGAATTCACACTGAGAGATCCTTCAGGGTTTGGAATTGTGGTTTGGTTGAATGTTGAGAGACACAAGTTCATGCTCGTTTTTGGCTGCGTGCAATATCATACATTATGTTGGGTGGTTTATATATTCCTTTCATCTTGGAAACAAGTTGTCAAACGCCAGTCTTCTGACTTGTCCTGTTGTAAGTTTTTTCAGATTCATAGAGTCCCAAATGTATCTTAGCAGATAAAAAAGCCAGTTAACTAAAAACCTTCCTGACATTAGCAGATTTCATCATTTTTAAGAGCCTGAGGCATATCTGAGGGTTTGCAGTCATCAGAGCTGTGTCTTCTTCCTCAGCCATTCCTGTTAGTTGCAGTGAAATACTTAAAGATGCCAATGTATTAATCAGTGAAAATCTAACTGGTGTGTCTCACATTAAAAGTGACCCAAATCTGAGTAACATTGCTTAAAACCATGAGCTGTTTGTCCCTCCTGAGTTCCAAAAATCAGACACCCCTATTGTGCAATATGATGCATGGAGGGAAACCGTAAGAGAAACTAATGCTTCACTTGAAGTTCTTTAGAACTTTTTGCAGGGAATTATATTTGAAATCCCCAGCTTGGGAATTCCAAGGGGTTTCTTAGCTGCTAGTCCTGTAAATTCGTGGAAAAGGAGTAATTCAGAACTGAGAAGCAGTAAGACACTACACAGTAAAAAAATTATTCATTTTACAAGTGACCTTTGCTGTGAACATTTAGTGTTTCAGTTCAGCTTAGTGAGAAATAACTGTCCACATACAATTAAATAGCTGTGGCAGCTAGAGTAAGCCCTCATCCGTAATCAACACATCAAAACACGAAGACTGCTGTAGTTCTGCCAAAGGGTGTGAAGAGGGTTAGAACAATCTTCTTTAGTTTGCACTTTTCATGTTTGCTGAAAGTTACTGTCTCAGGTCAATTGCAGAAGGAAAAAAAAACCCATGCCACACACCAAAACGCATTTTGGACTGTACCACAAGCATTTTGAAATACAGGGAACAAACCCTGAAAGGTCCAAAGTCCCCTAAGAATGCTGAGTACTGTTCTGGGTCAACCATTTAAACAGTGCAAGAGGATGGATTAAATTCTTAACTGGTGAAGGAATCTCAAAGAGCTAGAAGCTAAAACATGTTTAAGTTTGATGTCTTATATATAGTATGAATTACGTCAATGCAAATCCAACTGGATGATATTTACACATAACGTACCCAGTTAAAATTATAATAGATGTATCCATAGATATTGGCATCTCAGCTAACTGGAGAAACAGGGTGAGGCTGAATAGTTCCCTTTAGTCTAGTTCTAGCAGGAAAGAGGAAATTAATTTTCAGAAGGTGTAAGCCTAATCTTAGAGTGATATGGTCTCATGTTGAAAAATTAGTCTTTTAAGAATTGGAGGGATTTTCAGTTTCAAGCTGTCAGGAGATCTTTATAGTGTTCTCACTATAGCACGGTCATAAGTGAGAAGAATGCAAATGCTTTTATATTTGGAAATGGAAATTGTTACTCTCCAGCTGGATACAACTGTGTCCAGTTGTTAGCCTTACTGGTGGGGTGTAATTACTGTTTTTCCATGACAGTCGTAGTGGCTTCTTGGCATATTTCAAGTGTTGTTTGTATGTATTAGAAAACTGCGAGAAACAACTGCAGGCTGGAGAGAGGTGAAGGCAAGTACTTACCTGTTTGTGGGGGAGGGATGGAGAATTCATAAGGTAAGCTTGAATGGCTTTTCAGTTGGAAAGATTTCAGAGAGGTTCCTAATACTATGGTAGTAAGCCTAGATAGATAGATAGATAGATAGATAGATGAATAGATAGATAGATAGATAGATAGATAGATAGATAGATAGATAGATAGATAGATAGATAGATAGATAGATAGATAGATAGATAGATAGATAGATAGATAGATGCTCAGCTAGATTTCTCCTGTTTAAATTGTGAACATTCTGTACATATGCTACAGTTCAAAATGCATACTGTGTGTATGTTTCATACTGCCAATGTTGTAAGATGATATAGATCATATTTTTTTGTCTTATGAAAATGCAGAAGACTCAAAATAAACTTTGAACAGTATATACTGCAATCTGCACAGTATTTTACACATCACAGTGTGATTTTGCTATATGCAGCACATGGACAAATGCCTGTTCTGCTGGGTAGCTTTCATGTGCACAAGGATTTAAACTCCCAGTCTTAGACAAGAGCAGATTCTCTACCATTGAAACACCAGTGACATATGTGTTATAAGCAACAGCAGGAACAAGGCTTACTTTTCCACATGCCCAGCACTATTCATTCAAAGGTTATTTTCAACAATTTATAGCTTTGATCTGTTATAACTATTGCAGTTGCAATGCTGCAAGGCCATTCTTGCCTTCAGATTAAGTGTGCATGAAGTATTTCAACAACAACAAAAAAAAAAAACTATGTATTTTTGTGAACAATGCTAAAGAAAAATACCCATGGTAACATATTTAGTGATTTTGAGAAATGGCAGTGGCATTAGACTTTGAAATGGGGTCAACAAATTAACCTCCGTGTCAAAGATAATCTGTCCAAATTTATTTAGGTTATAAGCCCCACAAGAAAAGAGGTTTTGTACACTCTAATGACCTGCTGGACCTTTGGGGCTTCATTCCGTGAAGATGCCACTGGAACTGGGTCTGCTTCCAGCTCTTAGCTCAGCAGCTGTTTTCTCTGGAAGTGAAGCTCTGAGCTAATAGAGATCAGGCTGAATTCAGGGCAATGAAACTAAAAGCCTTTTTGTTCCCTGCTCTCCGTCTCCTTTCCTGCTAGAATACAGGCAAAGGGAAATTCAGTAATTTAAGTGTAGGACGAAAAGGTTACAGACCTCTTAAATCACACTTGATTCAAGACTAATAATTTAATTCTCTGTTTGTTTCCTCTTCTTCAAGAACACACTAATCTGCATTTAATGTTTTTGTTACACAGCTCTGCAGGCTCTCTCCCATGGCCTCCTGTGTCAATTGCAGCTGATCAGCCTGAGCTCTGAATGGGACCCCATGCTGAGATGGCTGAGAAGTCCCACTCATCCATCCCTGCATTTCAAATATCTTCGTCCTACTTCCCACTATCGTGTGGAGTGCCATGCCAAACACATACTAGCTACATATACCAACATATGGACTTACCAGAAAAAAAAGAAGCTGAGAGGTCAGCAGGGACAGGGTCAGGAACTGAACAGACAAAGAGATCATGAATGGGAGCCAGGAAGGGGAAAAAAGGAGGATTAGGCACAGATGAGGGGAAACTGAGGATGAATGGGCAAGATGCAATCTGGGTCCCAAAGAAAAGGAGATGACAGTAAGAATAGAAAAGATTTTGAGGAGAAATGTGACAGAACTAGCAGCTGCCTCAGTGTAGAGATTAAGATGTGGAATTGTGATACAACTCAAAGGTAAAATCCAAGAACAAAGGTGGAACTGGAAATGAGTGGGAATTAGAGTGTGGGAGAGGAGAAGCCAAGAGGGCTCAGGTAAAAAACCTCTGAGATGGTTCCTGCAGTTTGCATGTTGAGTGTCACTGGGAAAGAAGAAAGGGATTTGGGTCAAAAAATGACCCTGGGAAAACATAAAAGTGATGGACAAGGTAATCAAGATAAGGGTCTAACAGAAAATGCTACATCTTCCTGGCTGTAATTTTACTTCATACAACTGCAGAGCCTCAAAAGACATGGTCCTGATTCTCTGTACTGCCATCTGTGCCACAAGTCATGCAAGCCCGTCTTTTCCCTTCTGTTACAGCTATCATGTGGTCACAGTGAGAACTGGTTACTTCCTAATCTGACATAAAACTCATTCACTGAAGGAGAAGAAGGAATAGCTAGCATGCCACCAGATAAGCCATTGATTCCACTCATTCTGAAGCCATAGAGTCTTTACCTTTACAAGAAAATAGATTGGCAATCTAAGATGTGGACTATGGGAAAATGAAACATCCTATTCTGGGCGTTAAATAAAAAGGGCGCTATGTTACAGATGCCATGTGGAAGAATTTTCACATTTTCACTCAGAGTTTTTAATGAGAAAATTTTAATATGTACTTGTATCTACAAGAAAGTAATTTAGGGATAAGCTTTACAGATAAACCTAGATTATGTAGATAAAGAGAATGGAGAATTTCCATTTCTTTGTTGTAGCTGGAAACCTAGTGAGGCAAGAGGATGACTGCTAGAGCAGTGGCTGGCCTGGCTAAGTTATCTAAAAATTCTTCTTGATTGTTATATTCCATCCATTTCTGTGGATAATTTCTATACCATCATACCATGGCTAATTATCTGATAGACCTTCATTTTCTGCAGGTCAATTCATCAGCTTAGGTCTGATTTGCCAAAGTACTAAGCCCATCAAAAGCAATACATATCTAGAGTATCTGGCTGTAAAAAACAGTGGTGTATTCAGGACTTGCCCTTTGAATATGTAAAGCACTCTTAGCATAAAAAACCCCACCATTTAACTTCCTTACTGATGAGCATCCATGAAAATATTAATGCTGGTGTACCCTAAACAGAATTTATATTTGCAATATAGTAAGGTACTCAGTTGTACACTCTTAAGTAACATAACAAAATTTTGAAGAATGCTGTATTCCCTGCACAAGATTATATATTCAGGATTTGGCAAATTTATAGTGAAAAATTAATGTAACCACATTATACTTATCTTGATTAAAGGCCTACAATTCTGGGATTTTTTTACTTTCTAATAGCTGACTTTGTAACCTTCAAAATGTACTTTTTACTTTTCATTGCTATAATGCAGTTTTATTTGCCTTGGGAATACTGCAGTCTTTGCTAGCAGCAAATATTTGGGGCAACTAAAAAGTGTTTGTACTATTATAAAAACAAATACCATGTATTAATTCATTAGCTGGCAGGTGTATGTATATAAACAACATCTGGACATTTTTCATTTCTCTGGCGTATTAAACATTGCTATAGCTCAAATTGGAAGATAGGAGAGGGGAGGGGAGGAAAGGAGAGGAAAAGGAATGTATGTAAAGAAAACATAAAAGATGCAGCTCTCACAGTCTTATCCATTATAAGGATGAATCAGCGTGAATATCCCGTTCTGCAAACAGAAACAGTTCAAGGGAAAGTCGGAAGAGTACACAGTTACTCAAGTGAGAAGAACAAATGATTGAAGACTGTAGATGAAAAATCCCAGAACTATTAAAAAGTGTGTTGTTGATGGACTGTGATGAAAGAATACTACACGAGCTAAATGGACGTATGTCCTATAGACATAGAAGCAGTGAAAAAGGAGACAGTAAAATCCAGACAAGTTTGTCATCAGGATGATAATACAACTGTAATTCCACTCAGACATTTCTGAAACCCCACACAGGGAAATGCAGGAAATACACGATCACAAACTAAAGAAGTCAGTGACTGGGGTATTGCCCTAGAATGAGTAAGCATTTGTGTCATGAATGCTAGCTATTGCAAAACAGGGCAGATAAATGTGGCAAATACATTTTAAAAAATAGAAGAAAGTGTTTAAACGGGAGACCAGACCTCCTAAACCGAAATAAAATCAGTAATACACTCAAAAACTTGTGAGCTGTCTTGGCAAGAGCAAACAAGGTGGAGCAGTGCTGATCAGATCAAAGGGCAATAGAAAATGTTTCAAGAGCAATGCTAAGTTACTATGTACATAGGCATTAATTAGCAATAAAACGAGGTAACTATCAACTAAAATAATGTTTTATGTAAAAATGTGGAGATATGCACCAGTTCTAAATCCATGTTTGTGTTTTAACATTCACACTGAGAAGAAATGCAGTTAACAAATAAGGTTTGAAGGAGGAAAAGCTCACATAGATGTAAAATGTGACTTGAAAAATATGACTCAGCCACATAATTTCTAAATCTTGCTATATTAGACTAGAGCTGACAATGATTCCCAAGGTGCTAACTAAACTCCTGCACAACCAGTTTTTCTTCTTATTTAGCATTTCTGGACGCCAGTTTAGCAATATATTAGTGCTACAGCTTTTAAAACCATGCCTTTAAATTTGTGTTCTTTGGATTTTGTTAACTTAATGCATTGCTTGTTCCTCTGATATTGCATGGTATTAGTGGTCTTGCTGATCAGTCACTTCAATAAGATATTATTTAAAAGACTGGGTTTATATTTTATTGTAGTTAATAATTTGAGTTAAGCCTAACCGTGAAAAACAAAAAGCAAAACATTGTAGCACAGTAAATTTGAAACTTATCTAGAGACTCCAAAACTTGGCTTAGTAGTCAGTGGTTCAGAGTTAATGTGCAATCGGTTAAGTCAAAGGTACTTGATATGACTCAGCACTTTTTATGATTGACTTCTAAAAACCAAATCAGATGTACTTCAGGATGACTTGTCTGTTGCTTCTTTCTTTTCCATTATTCTCTATCCTTATTACCTTAACTGTTTCTTCTCCTTGGGCTTCATTTGAAGCCAATACAGAAACTTCTGAATCTCAAAGTTCACCAGCAGATTAAAATCTGGAGCTGTTTTCTTCCAGCTGTCTGGGACATTTTTGACCGACCCTCCCATACTTGAGGTGAAGGCTTTTGATTTGCCCATGGATCAGATCCTGATCCACCTGTTTTTAATTGTGCATATGAAGGTAAACCAAATCTGAATGATTCCTTTGATATTTAATGAGCAAGGCTCATCTTGTTCATGGGGCATGTACGTTCTTGCACCAGAGACCTCACGGCAGGCCTGGGGCATGCGCTAATGGCCCATCATTATGTCACTCAGATTGTGATCTTGTGCTGCAAATCTGCCAAAGCCTGAAGTGGTCTGGTAAAACTGGTGGGAATTGCTAAATGTGTTACTCCCTGTGCGTGGGGCACACCTATGGGAGGTGTTGTAATTAGAGGAATTGGGCGGAGTATGCAGTAGCGTCTGTACTTTGGACTCTATCCTAAATAGATACTTTTGCTAAATTAAATGTTCCAGTGAGTGGATAGAGACTAAGCTCAGGCAGGTCTAAAATGGGATCTCAGAAGTTTACTTTATCTCAATTTCTCCCTAAAGAGTGAAGCAAGCACAGATCCTTTAAAAGGCGAAGCACAGATCCTTTAAAAGGCGAAGTGGGAAATAGATATGCAGCCAGCCTATGCCCACAGTTACTTTCCGGTTTTGTTACAGACTGAGGCCATGTGAGGCCATGTGTACTTTGTTACTGAAGTCTCTTTTGATTGCCCTCAGACTTCTCTTTTTTATTTCATCACTGCCAGTTTGAACAACCAATAGTGGACAATAATCAGAGGGTCTTAGTAGATTGGATTATTTTCCAGTAATGTCCCTTATCCAAGCCTGTGGGAGGCAGCAGACTTCCCTGTGAGTTGGGTCTGGTCTGCATATTGGACCCTCCGTTCGCCTTAGAAGGGAGTCTCCTATTACAACGATCCTTCTTTTCCTGTTGACAGAGGAGGTCTTGATGCAGGATGCAGGTGGTGTTGTTTTAGGAGGCCCCACCATTCCAGAAGGATCTTTGTCCACCTCATCTGTTGTTTGGCCTTCCAGATCCAGAGCCCCATACCTGTTGCAGAAGGTAACAGTTATACTTGTCAAATTCAGAGAAGGAGGAGGAACCTTCTTCCTGGTACGTGCCGTGATGTGCTTCCAGCCTTCATCTTTAACAGACTCTTGGCTAACAGTCCTTTGACTAATTACCCTGCAGGGTTCTGAGTCCATCTGCTTCTTCACCACAATGGAGATTCAAGACTCCTGGGAGTCTGAGACTGTAGCATTGCTGAAAATAATCAGTCTCTCTCTTGCGTGTTCACTTGAATACTGTATAGCCTGTTCACTTCTTCCTGTAGCTCCTTCACCTGGTGACACAACTCCTCTGCAAAATACAGCACACCTTCTGCAAAATAACTCTTTGTCAGCCCCAGCCTTGTGAAGGGGCATCAGGCACTCCCAGCAACCTGTGACCTGGAGAGCTACATCTACCATCAGCAGGTCTGGCTGGCTGGAGGCCTCTGACATGGCTGGGTTAGTGATCCTCACAGCTATAGTGGGTCGAGCTTGACAGTGTGTCAACACCACAGCTAAGGAAGCTTAAACTACTATGCTAATAACACTGGGACTAAAAGCATCTCTTTCCTCTTCCTTGCCAGCTACTGAGTCCTTTTGCTGCCTCTGCTGGTTCCACCTGAATGGTTGGAGAGGAGCCCTTCCTGCATGAACTGCCAGGCAAACTGATGTGCCCCACTCCAGGTAGCTCAGGTGCCCTGAAGTCATTTAAATCTCTCATGGTTGCTCTAACACTGCCTCCTCCTTGCCTGGTTGGCTGTTGACCGCTCCACATCCTGACAAGGCTGCACTGGTTCCTGAACTCAGGAACCCATCTGTACAGCTCAGTCTCACCCCCTGGACTTTCCTTCAGTCGCAGCCACTTTCTGGACTTACCCACATTTTAATTCAAATAATGGTTTCATACTTTGAGTTATACTCTGCAAACACTGGAGGAGTCAAAATAATATATTGTCAGATGCAGATGTCAGTGTTTTAACCAAAGCAGCATAGTCTTCTGATCATACCCCATATGAGTGTGGAAAACCAGGCCAAAATGGAGCTCACAAACACCAATCAAATAAAGGGCTACTATAAATGTAAGCAAGTGGGAATAAATAAAAAAATTCCCAAACCAGAAATGAACTATTTAAAAAAGTAAAATAACTGTTTGCCTTGAAAAACACCTCTGATCTTATGACTTTTTTTCCTTACAGGAAGGAAAATTGGTTAAGACGTTTCCTTGATGCAAACCTGTTTTCTCTACAGAGAGCGAAGGCCTGGTTTCCAGCTCAGACTAAAATTGGATGTTTCCACTGTTTGCATTTCCAAACCTTCCTCTAGCCATTACTTCTTTTCTTCTGCCTGGTCTGCTGTTCCCTGCTTTTGCTCTCTGCTTGACCTTCTGACTGTTTTCTTTTGCAGATCGTAGAATCATAGAATGACTTGGGTTGTAAGTGACCTCAAAGATCATCTAGGTCCAACCCCCTTGCTATGTAAGCAGGGACACCTTTCACTGGACCAGGTTGCTCAGAGCTGCATCTAAGCTGGCCTTGAACACTTCCAAGGATCATAGCTGGTTTCTGCTTCCAGAAAGACCCAGTACCCAATGGTATCTTCCTGCCGACTTTCCTCAGTTTCAATTTCTGAGTGAGCTGTGTTTTGGGCTGTGACTTCCTTTCTCTCCCATTACTCCAGATAAAAGCATCACTACCCCAGCCTTTGTAGGAGGAGAACCTGTGAAGGTCGGTAACCAGCTGCATCAGCTTTAAAGGTGTGCAATCCTAACATCCATTATGCCCTTGCATTATATTCACAAGCACTAAATGGGTACATATGTATTTAAGAGGCCCTTATAAATTTGAAACTTGTATCTATTCAGAATATAAATTATTATATTTCTTTCCTTATTTTGGAAAAGGTCGCATTTAATTGAAAAACAAGTCTTTCCTATTGGTTTTTCTGATAACTTACAGATTTCTCTATTATCTCAGACCCAATTTAATATTACATGACATAGGCTGGTTGAAAACATATCGATGCCGTGATCATTTTCTGCTGAATTCTTTATTCACTTCTGTTACACCTATTTACATTTCTGTGGTATTATATTGGAATTATCCTTAAAATTCTATGCAAATTTTTCCTAGGTAAATTACAATTTACTTTTAAAAAGTAAAGGAAATACCTAATTAGTGGTGCTGAATAACTGATACATTTTGTGCCTCTTGAGGTTCTCTCAAAATTAGGGTTTACTTCTATTTGCATTCAGATTTCTAACCCAGTACTTGGCCTTTGGAGGGGAAAAAAAAATGCTTGCTTAGAGGATCTGTTTATATCAGGTTAATTGTTTAAATATCCCAATAAGTAATTTCATTCTGTAAATCTTTAAGTTATATTTTTCATTATATATATGTTTTAGAGAAAAGTTGGTCTTCATCCAGTGTATCACTACCATTAGTTTTGAAAGCCTGAATGGTCTCATTGAACTCAAATTGAGAGACTACTGAAGTTCAATGACATAGTGGGAGGCATCTGCTGGGAATTTTGTGCTTGTAACAGATACTATTACAGCACTGAGAACAACACCAAGGACTTGAGCCTATATGTCTTTCACATTTAGAACTCCTACCAAAGTCAGGGGAAATCTTCATGAAGCAGAAAATGTAATTGTATGATTATTCATCTGCTAGAAAATGGCATATTGTTCTAACATCTATTAAAATAAAATTGATACCTTTGTAAGTTTCTATCTCAACAATTTTGAAAGCAGTAAAATATGTGCAGGAATTGTTAAGTATTTTTTCTTTTCTGAATCATAAAATTTTGCCCTTAAAAGTATACAGAAAGTCAAATACTAGGCAAATATTTTCTCCTTAAAAAGGTCTCCATCTTTCTACACTGTTTTTGTAAGCAAAAACTTAGGAAATTATATTTAAAAACATTAAATAAAATTCAGTGTGCCAATTCACTTTTATTTTAAAAAGAATTTCAACTGACATTAAATCAAAACATTTTATGTTGTGATTTGTTGGCAGTGCAACATGTTGAGTTTCAAGTGAGCTGTTTGTCTCCTGAAATGGGCAGGAGAAAATACAGTCTGAAACTACACCCAGAAGATGTGAATAACTCTGGTACTTCTCACTTATTCATTGTTTAACAATTAGTGCTAGTTATTGCAGATATGAAAACAAGGACTTGTGTTGAAAGTGTTTGCAAATAACTTTTCCATTTCCTGACTAATGTTTCATCTCTAGATGACAGCAAATGGAGTGAGGCAACAATCACATAATTCATCATCTGATATGAATGAGAGTGTCTCTTTCTCTTGTCTCCAATACAGCTCTGCCAGGTTGGGCCTATGACCCAGAACTCTGAAAAATGGGTGTCATCATACTGGCTATCACAAGTAGCCTACTCTTTTTTTTTTTTTTTTAAGAAAGTAATTTCTATCAAAAGTGGTAGTATAAGCAACTAGATCCTTGCAGAAGTTGGTTACAGAATAATTTGTGTGAAGGTTGTCTCCTGTTTCCAAGGGATATTGTGCATCTCTTTGGAACAATGAGAAGGTATTGTCTTTCCCAAACACCTGATTTACTGCAGTATTTAGTATTGTAACTATGGACTTAGTTATTATTGCTACCCTATGAATATCATCCCCCCATATGCATTTTTAGGTCTTGTTTATGTATAATAATGATTGGAGTTAGAAATATCTGATCCTGCTAAACACTTGACCCTTAGCTTGAAAAGTTTTGTCGTCACACTTAGCTTTGAGCATGTGAGTCCAAAGTGCACCCATGATATGGCTCCAACATCTTGGCAAAGATCTGCTCCAGCCTGGGGGCTGGGTGCCTCAACTCCACCTTATATCTTTGGGTCTGGTCCAGCGTTGTGCTTTGGAAAAGTGCCAGATCAGTGTCCCTCAAGGCTGAAGTTCTTCCATACATTCCCAAAAAGGCAGTAACACAGGCCGTGCTTTTCACACATCTCAGCAAACAGTGCTGTACAGAAGGAGCCGTGTCTCCCCTGACAAGGTGCTTCAACCATTGGATCATTCAGATTGATCCAGAGTCAAGAGCCTCCGTTCTTCAGCTTAGACTGAGCAGTCCAGGTCCGCTAATTTATTTGATGTTACACCACTGTAAACAGCTGCCTAGCACAGATAATGCTTGTTTCAACCAAGAGGTAATATAGGTTCAACAAAACATGGAACTAAATTCCAGACTACTCAAACCAGTCAAAACAAGTCAAGTGTTTTTCCAAAGCCCAGCCTGCACTGTCCTCCCTTGCTGAAAGGCTTCTCAGTGCTGCAGTTTGGCAGTCAGCGGGCTATTGCGCTGAAAGAATTTCAAATTCAAGATCATCCCGATCTTAAAATGTCAACAAAACACCTGCTCTTCCAGTGTCAGGAGGCCACTGATGAACCACAAATGCCATTTTTAATTATGTACAGAACACTATATGAGAAGTTTAAATCACCTATGTCAAGTTTTTGGTGTAAACTTAAAAATCAGTGAGTGCTTAGTCTGCCAAAACACTCAGGAAATGGGTTTTAAGGCAAGTTACTGGTAATAGTCAGCAGCACAGACCCAGCAGTTCCCTGCTGTCTTTCCTGTAACAAGCAGAGTAGTGATCCCCAACATCTCCATTGCCTCAGTTGGTCTCTTTTAGATGTATGGCATTTTGCAAAGCAGTAACTAACACTAGGTCAAAACTAGATAGTTTATTTTCTCTAACAATCCCTTCTAATGCTATTCACAGGATGGAAGTACTTGTGACACAGGATTATCAATAAAGTGCTGCATGCAGAAGTGTTTCGTTCCAATAAGCAGACAGAACCTGTGTCCCTTAGGTTCTACCTGACTTCCGTTGATCAAGTGATCTGATGCTTGAATTGTTCTTACAGGCTTTGCTTTCAATAAAACAAAACAAAATATTGTTTTATTGAAAACAAGCAGTAAACTCAAGCTCTGGCTTGGGATGCTCAGGTTGGTCTTTTGGGAACAGGATAGTAATGCAGCAGTGGTAGAGGTTATACAGAGAAATCAGTTTGTCCCACCTATGGAGATTTTGAGTGATTGTCTGACCTGACCCTGAGTAGTTGATAGTCCTGTTTCAAGTGAGAAACCATAGTAAAAAATAACTTCCAAGCAACATGAAATGTTTATCCTTTCTGCTTCATTCTTATGATTACTGAAATTAACATTCTGATTTGAAAACAAAAAGTATTGTTAAGCCTGGATATTTAAACCGAACAAAAGTATTTTTCCAGTAGTGACTAACAAAAAGGAAGAACAAATACAGATTTTAGTACTGGTATATTAAAATAAAAATGCACATGGCTGCAGAGAGCTACAGTGGGAATGTCTCCCTCCTCACCAGTCCACAGAGGTTTACACATATGGTAGCCCACTTTGCATTGCTTGGAAACTTTATCACAACATTTGCAAAAAGTGATTTGTGTTTTGGGATGGTAATTCATTTTTTAGAAACTTTCTTTTTATTCACTGCTAGAGATGGGCTGAAGCCAGTTGTGTCTGAAATGAAACCAAAAGCCTCATGAGCAGATGGCCTAGCGTGTTCAGCAAAAGTGCTATCTGGAAATGTGATGTATTCTTCACTAATGAAGAACCTTGAGGACTATCCTCTCTGTTTACCATCAGCCTCTGAATGTGTATCATTCCCTTATTCTCACAAGCACTGCTGCAGATGAGATATAAGAAGTAGGAGTAGCACTAAGATTTAAAAGTCACATTATATTTTTGTTCTGTATTAATGACATTAGATTTCTTTTGTGGGGTATTTTTGTTTTCATAATACCTAGGAGCACAAATACTTCTATGGGTTGACTTGGCTATATATATATGTCTGCATATGTAAATTGAAACCACACTAAATGGCCATGATGATATCCCTTTCAGTGTCCTTAGCACAGGCTATTTCATCTGATTTTTCTCCCAATTTATTCAGTGTAGGGTGGGGAGGAAGAGGAGACACAATTCCTAAATGCTTTCAGCCATTCTCAAGGTTACAGCTTGCTTCTCTATCCACTCCTTTCCTCCAGTTAATGTAATGTTTACCTGGCTTTCAGTGTCAGATCTCAGACTGGCTCCTGCCACATCATCACCTGCCATTTCAACACAGCCTATTACATTGAAGATCAGGACACTTAACTAAGCGTGTTTTATTGGACAAAGGTGAATATGTAGGTGTCTGCTGATAAGGTGGATAGTTAAACTCCCGTTATGGTAAATGGTGACAGCTATCCTTGACAGGCATTACCATCATTAGTTCTGGGCTCCGCTCAGCATAGCTCTTCAGTAAGCACCAAAGGGTCACCAAAAAGCAGATTTATTAAGTATGGAACTGAATCTCACCCTGGCTGACTGCCAGCAGTACTTTTCCTTTCTCCCCAAAATTGTCACTCAGTCTTTTCGTATTTCCATTTCACTTGTTTACCTGCTCCCCTTGCTCCTACGTGTCTTGTTTAATTCCTTATTTTGTTGTCTCATATCATCATTTGTTCTGGAACAATGTGTTCAAAATCTGCTCTTGAACAAGACAACCTTTGTTCGTACCTGGTTGAACTGTCACTCTGATAAAGTGCCTCTCTCTCTCCTCCTGACAGTAAGTTTGACATAAATCATTTATCCTCTCACCTCAGCTTCATATTTAATGTACAAACATGCTTGTTTGTTTGTTTGCTTGTTTTCGGAGGGAGGGAGATTTGTCATTAAATTTTGGTTCTGTTAAAGAAAAGTGAATTTTCCATGACTGGTTAGTGTTTTAGCTATTAATTTCTAAATCAATGCTGCCTTCAGTCCTGTTAACGTGCCTGATGCTCAGGCATGCTAATTTGTAAACCCTTTAAAATCAAAGAGAGCTGCGGAAGTTTAACGTGTCTCCCAATTTCTGTGAAGGGTTTTCTCCATGGTGGATTGTACTGTGTCTATAGGAACAGCACAACAGTGAAACAAAGAGTTCACAGAACCTGTGTGCAATGCACAAATTATGACGATAACACTGAAGAATCCTCACATTCACCCAGATGTATCTCTCCAAGCAAATATGAGAAGGCTAGCTCACATTTAACGTAACTATAGGCTGTATTCTAAGCATTGCTGTGCTAGTTTAAACCTGGAATGATTTCATCTGCTTTACTCCAGCCTAACTGAGATCAGGATATGCCTGTATGATCAATACAGCAGGCATGTTGACCTAAACCTTCTGGAAATAAATAAATACTGTCAGGAACAGTCCTCTCACAGGGAAACAGACAAAACCACCTGACTTTAAACAGACTTTTAAAAAACACATCTCTTATGAAAGCTCTTGGGAGCAGGAGTTCTTTCAGTCTCCCGAGGCATAGCAAGCAGAGCAAGGTAAGTTATCTTGACACCAAGTCCTCGAGCAGCGTATCTTTTGGGGAATGAACAAAGTGCTCTGTAGAGCCAGCCTGGCTTATCATCAGAGTCATCTGTATCCTTGAAAAGTACAGCTGGGGTTAGGGAAGCTGCAGAGAACAGTGATGTTAGACTGACAGGGTTCTCCAAGTAAAGGAATCATCATGACTTCAGTTTCAGGCTAAGTATTTTTAGCGTTTTTTGCTCCTGAGGGAAGTTTCTATCATAATCTATTGATTTGCATGGAGCTTATTGTTAGATATAAGATTGTTGGTTTATTTTTTTCCTTGTAATTATTTTTTTCTTTAAAAAAGAGAGGTACTAGAAAAAATTCCATGCTTTTCAAGAATTTTCCTTATTACAGTAACCCTGTGTGAGTTATTTCCAGCAATCCTGAACTTTGAACTCGGAGTATTTATCATATTAAATAGTTACTATGTTGTGTGAATAAATATACACATATGAACATGTACAAATTTCAGAAAATATTTCTTTCTATGGTTGTGGTAATCTCATGTAATTTGTTGACACTTGAGGAGTCATTCAACTTAATGCAAACAATACTCAATTGACCATTCTTCCAAGAGAAATGAGTCTGTATTGTAAAAAAATAACAAAGATTTTAATTTTTTTTTCCTGGTATTCTGCTTCCTCATTAAATAGTAAGTTACTTTTGACGGTTGTTCATTTTTAATTTGGGCCATATGGAGGCATAGTGGAATGATGTTTCTGACATTCTACCAATCCAGGATTACTAAAAATGAGGGAAGCAAATGCTAAATCCACAAAACCATACAGAAATGGATTTTTCTTTAACTTTTTTTTTTCCCCAGAGAAAGTCAAGAAGAAAATTTCCCAAATGTATCAACTGAAATTCTCTTAAAACGTGACCAGACTGTGCTAAGTGACTGGAAGTACGAAAAACTGTTGCAATCCTGTGGTGAGTCAGTAGGATTTCGAGGGGCGGGTGTTATTGGTTCAAACGAGAATACTATTCTTTGTACTTCCTCCTGCAATCCATGTTACAAATAGGCTATTAGTGCAGTTTTGCACCAAAACACAACAGTTTGATTTTTTCTTTTAAAAATCATATTTGTATAAGTTAAACTACTGGTGTACAGACTGGAGAGTGGACGGCTTCTGCTTTTCATTCACATGTGCTGACAACAGAGAACTTCACCTGTTTTCCAGAAGAGAAATGTGAATGCTAAGGAGAATACAATATTTTCAGGCTGGTATTTCTGAAAGAAGCAATTCAAAAGCTAACATTTCTTCTGTTTATTTACTACATGCCGGAGTCTGGTTTTCTCAGTTGGTTGTTAAACAGAACAGCAGTCTACTACACATCTGTTTACAAAACATATTACCAGATTGTGCAGTGAAAGATAGGGAACCGTGTTTTAATTTGAAATGAGAGAGTGCGGCAATCTTAGATCCAGTATCTGCCCCTGAATATTTGCTTTGCTGTGGAACAGTGCTGGCCAAGTAATGCTCAGTATCTTCCTACTGTCCTGCTTAGTGAACTAAGTGACCACATAGCAGCAGCCTTTGGTCACAACAGTTGGAGCCTGGGGAGATGAGTGATCAGAAGACAAGTCAGTGGAAGATTTGTCCTAATTTAGCAAATTATAACAAATGCCTTGATTAGCTACTCAAGGCTTTTACAAATCATGATTGAGAGGCCTAAACTTGGGATTTGAAGACCAGTGACAAGAGCAATGTTGTTGTGCACAATTTAAGCCTCCTCTTTCACTGTGAGCAAAGGTGGCTACTTAACCTTTCCTTTGTTATGAACTAAGCATGTATTCACGCATGCATATTGCCCTTTAGCTCATATGAGATAAATAAAAAAGCTGCAAGAATCTCATGGAATGTCTGAGCCCTGAGTTCTGATTTGAGCCTAGCTTCTATTTGTGTAGCTTCTCACTGCTGTCTTTCATTTTCTCCACCCTTTTGTGTGGAGAAAATAATTTCTTCTCTTGTGAAGGATACTGTGCTTAAAAAATACTTGCAAATGTAATGCACTGTTCCATTAAGTCAATGACCCAAACCCTTTTTGAACTAAGGCCTATCTGGTTGCTTTCTTTTGGGTGGTTGTGTTGTGAAGGTCTAAAAATCCCAGTCATTAGAAAGATCTCAGCAGCTGTTCTCTGAAAATCAGAGCCACTGAAGACAGTTGCAATACCAGTTGTGTTCAGATGGTTGTCAAAGCGGATCTGACAGAGCTTACTGGAGGCAGCAAGAAGGAGTGACTTTCAAAAAAAAAAAAAAAAAAGAGAAAAAACCAAATCAAGATGTTAAATAGTAAGAGATCAGAACAGACCTAATTTCCTGTAAGTACACTTTTTCACTCAGTTGATCTGTACCTCATGCAATGTGCAAGGAGATATATAATCAAACTGGAATGGTTCTTGCTGTGACGAAGTTTCTGGCTGTGTATGATAACAATTATTTTTTAAGTATGAAACTCACTTGTTTTATGTCAAGGAAAATTCCCACAACTTCTTATTTCTCAAGGGGAATTCCAGGCACACCAAGTGAAAGTTGTTTAAAGGAACATCTGTTTTGTCTCATAAATTATATGACAACATCTTAATAGAAATGCAACGTGCCTGTATATATTTCTGTACTTTCACCCATTAATTACAGAGAATATTAATGTTCTATTTCACTATGTTTAAAACATCTGGTGCCAAAAAAGCAGCAAGGAGAAGGCAAGCATGATTATGTTATTAGACTCAATAGTCCCAAAATACTGATCAGCATTCATTACTGTTTGTTGTTTCCATATTAAGCTAGTTTCAATGTGCAACTCATTGACTATAGAGATATGTTATGAAGTATAGATTTTAAATAAATATATAATAGTGATTTATCCTATTGTGCAATATTTCTTAATAACCCCAATTTATAATAGTTAACAAAAACATCATGTGGTCCAAATTCAGCTACCTTTTGTAACCAGCTTGGTAACACCCTGTTGTGGTTAACCTTACTTAACCAAGCTAGTAACACCTTGGTGACATGGTAAATTTAAATCTGGTGTCCCTGAAAACATCTGCAAGACTTTCTTAGAATCCAATACTACACCAGGGAGAACACTGAATTCAAGCTTTTCATTCAGTCCTGTGGTCTTCATGTGCTAAACAAGCAGCAGATACAGAACAGTCAGCCCTGACACAGTGGGAGCCATCCCTCCTTCACATTTGTGGTGACCACAGCCAAGACAGTGCTGAACACCGTGTTAAGAGTGAGAACCAACTCTTTAACATTTGGACCTGACTTGTCAGCCTAAGCCATCCACAGCCATGCCAGGAGAGAAAAGAAAATGATTGGAAATATCTACAGGTTTCTAAGGGAAGGCTTCCACTTTATGTAAAACTAAAACAGCTCCAAGTTCCAGCATCTGTTTTTATGCTTTAAATTACCCCAAGCAGTTTCTTCATTTTCCAAAATTGCACTTCCTTAAAATGCCTCCTATTATACTATTACATTTTATTGTGCATTAAACATCTGGTATCAACAGCCTAAACAACAAAAAAGCATGATTATGCTGTCAGACTTAATAATTCAGAAATATTAACCAGCTCTTATACTATCAGGAGTTTTTCATGCAAAATTGGCCCTTAATGTGTATTTTGTACTTATGAGACTTTGCACATACCAACATAAGATAACAGTGTTCAATCTTTCATGTAACTAACGGAGTTAATTTGCCTAAATGAAATCACTTTATCAGCAATACTCCTGCCCTGCAAAAACCAAGGGATTATCATAGTCTGTTAAAACATACCAAACTGTGATCTGGAAAATGGGGGCGGGAGGGACTTCTTCTGTGCAATAATAGATTAGGAAAGCTATTTAGCCTTAAGCAAACTTGAGAGCTATGGAGGCTGAACCATGTGGAAGGAGACCATAAAGCTCCTTGCCTGTTCAGTAACCAAATGACTGCTGCTTAGTTAGCTGTAAGCTTCAGTTTGAGACCTTTTGCTCCCATATTTAATTAAAACATCATTGTCATCTTCTGTGAGTACTGAGCTGTAATACTGCAGGCCTATTCAAGATCTGTTTCTTAATTGGTCTTAAATAGGTTAATTGCAATTCAAAGAACAAGTCATTACCAGTGGGATGCAAGTATATGATGCAATGGGACAGAGCATGAGCTATTGGCTGTAATGCCTGATGAACAGCATAGTTATTATTTTAAGGTTATGGTTGGAAACATTTTTATTACATAGATTTCTGGAGTTTCATTCGCCAGACACTTCCTCCTCCTTCCTACTTTTGCTCTGTGAAATCTACCTCTGCAGCTGTTACAAACTTCACATTCACTGCTTGTGTGTCTGCACTATTGAAAGGGCTGGGAACCTGTGGTGAATGGCACAACACCTATAATGGGAGGTTTAGGAGACCTTTTTCTTCTCTTTAGTTATCAGTTGCAGTCTCAAGACAACAAAACTGATCTGAGTACCTGTGAAGTCTCACTGCCTACAGAAAACAGCTCTTGAACCCCCATGGGGTCCACAGAGCGTCTATTTGAGAGTGGTATAAATATGTACAAGGGATTTAGTGGCAATGTCATGACATTAGGAACATTTACAATCAAAGCATTTTAAAATGATATCACAAGTGTTTTCTGACTAGTCTAGTATCACTCGATTGAATAACACTCCACAGCCTTGTTTCCCAGTAACACAAACAGATACTATTAAAATATTAATGTTTCTGTGTGGTGGGCTCCGGATAGCCAGCCTTTTCAGGAAGTCTTGAAATAGTGCAGTATATGGAAAATGTATAGTTATATAATCCTCAGAAAGTCTAAGTAATTTAGGCATTCAACTAGATAGATACAGATTTTGCATGAATGTTTTAAGGAAAGTTGCATTTTTAATCATTTTACTGGCTCCTAGTCCTACCAAGCACATAGTAACATCCCCTGGAAATTGAACAGAGGATAATGTAAAACTTTTCAACAGGCAACAAGACTACTATCTTCCCCAAATAACCTGAAGCACAAGGGGCTGGCATGTGCCTTGGCTTGAGGAAAAATAATCTAAGTTCTGTGGTACTTGCCTTCCCTTTCACTCACCTGCCCACTCAATGGGTGTAGTCCTGGGAAGCACAACACTCTCTCTTCTGTATGCTTCAGAGTTTTAAACCGTTCACAGAAGTCCTGGCACTATATGAAGGCATTTACTGTAGCAAAGTGCAAGGAAGTATTCAGGAAATCTTCGATACATTTAAGGTCAAAACTCTGTTGAGACACGGCTTTCTCAGATAAGAATTTGACATGCAGAAAGCATAAGATATTCAAATAGTATATTTTAGCTTCTGGGGCTGAAGGGCCTTCCCATGGCTTTTTGAACATTTCCTAATGCTGTTTTCCTCTGGAATGTTGTTCTTTAGCCAGATGCCCTGAACAGAGAACACTGTGTCCCCAGCTTTACTCTTAGCAGTCAGTAGTCTCTAAAGAGTTTAGCTGTCATCAGAATTCATAGATACAAATTCGATGCAACTTCGGGTTAAACCATGAATTATTTTCAAAATTAGGACAAAGGTCTTAGTTGGCATTGAAAAGTGATATCAGGACAGTGGAGAGCTGAATTGCAATTCCCTATTTAGGAAGTTCCTGTCAAATGCTATCCTGACTGGTACTTTACTTGTTGGTAATAGCTCTAGACAATAGAGTTTGCTGTCATGATCAGATAAATCTGTATTCTTCCCCTTATTCTTGCATTTGACATAATAATTACCTAAAGAGCTTGTTTTCAAGGAGGTACAAAAAAGCATGTTTAACATGCCTGAGCAAACACCCCCAGCATGCAGGCAGTGGCAATGTAGCAGGTGGATGGCAAAAAGAAGGTTATTTTTAGGACTTTGCAAAACCTAAATCTGAAGACTCAAAGCATGTCACATAGGTCATTGAACAGCTGTTAGACTGTGAGCGCTCTCAGTCTGCATTCAAATCAGTGAGCTGGAGGTAAAATAACAGATTTTCGAATACTGTGTGTTCTCCTTCAACTGCTTTTGTTAATCGTAGAATCATATAAACATAGAATGTTAAGGGGTTGAAATGGACTGTAAATATCATCTAGTCTACCCCTCTGCTATGTGTAGGGACACTTCACACAGACCAGGTTGCTCAAGGCCTTATCAAACCTGGCTTTGTACACTTCTAGGGTTGGGACACCCACAACCTCCCTGGGCAACCTGTTCCAGCATCTAACCACCCTCAGAGTAAAAAAATTTCTTCTTAATATTGAGCTGAAATTTCCCCTTTTTCAATTTGTACCCAGTATTCCTTGTCCTATTGCTACAGTTCCTGATGAAGGTCCCTCTCTGGTTTCCCAGTAGGCCCCTTTCAGATACTGGAAGGTTACAATGAGGTCTCCACACAACCTTCTCTCCAGGCTGTACAGCCCAAACTTCCTCAGCCTGTCTTTGTAAGGGAGCTTCTCCAGTCCTCTTATCAACTTTGTGGCTCTCCTCTGGACTTGCTCCCACAGTTCCATGTCCTTCTTATGCTGGGGGCACCAGAGCTGTGTTTGTTCTTGTGAGTGGGGTCTCACAACAGCAGAGGCAGAGAATCATCTCCTTTGACCTGCTGGCCACGCTCCTTTTGATGCTGCCCAGGATTCAGTTGGCTTGAAACATTACAACTCTGAAATTTTATGACAACTGAAATTTTTCAACTCTGAAAAGGTGGCAGCCCACACTGTGTGGAATTCATTCCACCATATAGATATCTGCAGAGGAGACTCAACATATGAGTTATTTGTCTTGACCTCTTTGTTAGCCACAGAGAGACACAGCCTTCCAAGGTGTGATCTCATTATAAAGCAGATGTCAAAGACAGGTCAGATACGTTCTCTTTTTCTCATGACCACTGAAGAAGCCAAGAAAAACAATCCCAGATATATGAGTTACTGTACATGTCCAATTTTTTTTGAGATTTACAGTCCTTATACTTGTGCTAAGAAAGTCAGAACAAGGACCACATTTTTTATTATATCAGTATTCAGGAAACTGGACTCCGGAGAACACTAAGCAATAAAACCCAAACAGAAAGTTTTCACCAACTTAATATGGTCTTTAGAGGTCCATTTAGATAACAACAGCAATATGAGGACTGAAAGGAAAACACAGTCTCAAACTTTCCAGAGAAGGAGTAGACAAATAAAGTATCATTAGCCTTTAGTCTTTTGGCAGTGGGAGGATCAACATCCTCCAAAATTGTCAAGAAAACAAGTGATAGAATTATTGCTGATCACTAACCACAGAGATTGAAGGACATGCTGAAGTCAGGGTTTGTAGGCAGCAGTAGTATCTCCCATCAAAACAGCTGAGAAATTGTCATTGAGAAAAATCATTGAGTAAGCTACAAGATTTTAGGTACACAATTCTTTTCTCTAAAGCATTCTGCTTTTTCAACCAGAGATGGATAACTTCTGAGCTAAATACAAATGGAGAACACTTGCCTGGTTCCACAGTACCCACTAATATGAGGCCGTATTTTAATGCACATTTAGTGGTACAGTATTAAATGGTCTTTCTTATATCAGTTTATTTGTAGAATATAATCCTACGTGAATATTAATCTCTTGCTGATAAATTACAACACTATTCTATCATATATGAAACTTTAGTCACATGAAAAGAACAAAAGGTTCACAGATGTGGTTAGGAACAAACACAGAAAATTACTACAGTAAGTCAGCTGTTGGGGCAAATTGAAAAATCAGTTAACTTGGACGCATTGGTATCTATGCAAAAGTGTTTGCTATGTTTTTCCCCCACATTTTCTGTTCATATTTTATCAATTTCCACTATGCTCCACTGACCGAGATGATTGAAACCTACATTGCAGCTTGATAAATACCTCTTTTTTTCAAAAGTAATGACAGAAAACAAACCCTTATACTTGAAATCTAGCTACCTGTTGTGTCCAAGTCTTCCAACTACTGTAAGTTAACAAAAAAAAAATGAATCTAGGATTTTAAGTTATTTCTATTAAGCAGAGGATTTCACTCTGTTTAGACCAACAATTATTTCCCCTTGATAATACTTAAAATATAGTAAATATTTGGGAAAAATCAAACAGAATTTTTCCTACAGAAATCCAAGGGTACATGACCTTATTACCAGTCCTAATCTGGCAGATGTGAACCGCCTGTGTTGTCGCAAGGTAAATACAAGGCATTTTTATGTTTTCATTTACTCTTTTTCATTCATCCAGATGTTGGTAGCACCTAAACGGAAGTTGTGTATTACAGTACCATCTACATTCTTTCTTGTATTACTTACAGCCGAAATTTTGTAATAAGTCTATTACTTTCCTATTGCTTTACAGATTCGCTGCCTTTCTGAATTGTTCTTTATATAATTATAATTTTTAACTTACAAGCAAACCTGTGTGCACCAAGACATAAGTTGTCCTGAATGTCTGGAAAAGATTCAGGAAAGAAGAACAGAAGAGGAAAGGCAGTTAGGAATAGAAGGCCTCTTTTTAGATCACAGGAAACATTCTTCTGGCCAAGGGTCCAGAAAAGGGAAAAAATGAAAGCATAAATTCTAGCACTGTGAATGTAAACACTAATAAAGATAGCAAAAGAAAATATTGAAAATATTCTTATAAAAGTATAAAAGCAATAACAAGAATGTTTATCACAACAGAGAAGAAATTGTGTGAAACAACTTTTGAGGGCTGAGAAATTACTCAGATATGAATAGAGCTGTCAAGAATCATAATGCCATAGGAGAAAATCTGAGTGAATTCTCTGTGTTGATTGTTGCTCTAGAAAAGGACACACAGGTTCTTGAACAGGAACTTTTCTATACAGGGACCAAGTTGTAGAAAGAAGTGTCATCTATCGTGATGAGCAGAGTGCCATGAGAGTCTTGCACAGAGCCTCTTCTAGAGGCTGAAGGCTGGAGAAGAGGCTGGAGTTCCTCCTGTCTGAATTATAAATAATCTGGAAAGAGGGGAGACAAAGTTGCAGGTGATTCAAAATCATTCATGGTAGTGAATGTCTACAAGGGATTACAAAAGGATGTCATGGTACTAAATTACTAAGAATAATATAGGAAATTCAATATCCATAGGCATCAAATAATGCACATAGGGGAAAACAATTGTAAACTATACATACACAGTGAGGTGCTTTAATTTAGCTATTACTGCTCAGCAAAGAGATCTTCACTCATTGTGGGTACGAAGATGCAAGCTTATTAGTCAGAGGCAATTAAAAAAAAAAAAAAATCCCAGATAGATTGTTAGAAATTATTGGGAAAGGAATCAAAAACAAACCAGAAAGATAATTATGACGTGAATCCCTGTGTGTTCCATGAGTTCTGTGTGCTGTTCTCGTTCCTTCCATATCAGGAAGCATACAGCAGAAGAAGAGCATGAAAATGGTGATCAGAAGAACAGAGAAAGGTTTCCTTCATGAACAGGGTTTGAATAGACTCAACTCCCCTCAATTTGGAAAAGGAAAGTTTGAGGGCAAGTCTGTAAAGTCACAAACATCATGGAGATAAAGAACTGGGAACAGCTAGTAGTTGCCTCTTTATTATAGAGACAAGTGCATAACCAGGCAGCAAAATAAAAGTACATGACATTTTCACATGGCAATTAAATTGTAGAGCTCATTTCAAGGATACCATAGTCTCAGTATGCGGGTGTAAAAATAGGGCTGTTTAAATGCAAAGATGTGGCTGGCATGTCCAGTCCATAAAGTACATAAGACTGCACAAAATGGCAGTGAGTGTATTTGAAGGGAGTGTTGTGATGTGCATGCTCTAGCATTGTCATGTATTATTAAAGATCACGTACTGGATAAAAGAGACCTGTGGTCTGACCCAGTATGAGAAGATGTACGGAGTCCAGTATGTCCCAGAAGCTTTCCACGTTTTCACCAACTCTAGTTAATATCAGTTTGTGACTGGTAGATACAAGAGTCTAGAACTAACTGGGGATTTCTCTATTTGAGGGACATCTTGAAGAAAAAACACTGCCTTTGTGTGCCACATGAGACCACTTAGTGAGAATAAAGAAGAGGTTTTTATGAAGAGGAAGAGATTAAGTGTGACTGTTACTGGCCTCATTTGGGAGACTGAAGGGACATTAGAAAATCTCAGAAATTTCAGAAAACAGACATTTCTTTTGCTCTCTTAATAAACATCCAAACTCTGTAAGGCTGTAAGTCCTGCTGTAAGTTATGTCTTACCTATCTCTGGTAATAGATGCAAAAATCTCTCTTTATGGTCTCTCTTAATGATGGACATTCTTCTTTGCAGACAAACACTTTGTTCATTTCTGGTTTTAGAGATGTTATAAATCTTCTCTCATGCTTGGTGCTAAAACTGCTTGCAGCAGAAATGGAAAAACAATGGTTGCAGAAAAGATTATGCTTCAAGAAATTAAACTAACATAGTACCGAAGCCTTCTGCAGCAATAATTTTGCTGTGTCCCAGTATTTGGGGTCTTTGTGCCATGTTATTTCCCACATCTGGGCCTTGGCAGGTGGAGAGGTGCACTTAACTTCCTTCAGCTCTGTGCCATTACACTGTATTTGTTTTCACTGTTTGCACAGATGTAACTGTAAAAACCTTACTTGAATGGGAGCTGTGAGAGCTTGGGAAAACCCACCTGGAAAACCAGCTTGTTTTTTTAATATATTTTGTTCAGAATAGCTTACCAATCTCGTAGGCTTAGGGACAGCTTAAATAAAACTAGTGTAGAGTTTTAAATGGGGGAGAGTGGAAGCAGAAGTACAAAATCATAATAAAAGGACTAGGTGGCAAGGACTTAATGGGGAGTAGAAGCAGATGGTGCCAGTCATCACTGATTTTGTAGATTAAATGTATAAAGAGTGTAGAGCAGGACAGTGGAACCACCAAAAGACTGAGCAAGAATTTGTCTGATCCCTCTGCCCTGGAAAGGATGCACACCTGGCTGCCCTCCTGCCAAGCTGCTGAGGCCGTGGGAAGTAGGCTGGACTCTGAAAAATGGCAGTCTAGGACTAAGGATTCAGTGAGACTCACAGATTCTACATGGACATTTTGTGTCTGCTGATGACAAATGAAGTGTGTCATTATAGCTGGTAGCTGTGAAGACAACGTGGCTTTGCAGCAGCAGCAGCACAGACACTCCAGGCCAAAGATGGGCTTTCAAAGTACCCCTGAAATTCTTCTCATGTGGGGCAAGGCTGTACAGATGTGTTGTAGAAATGAAGGGTCTGAAAAGGGGCACAGAGAGTTGTTCCTGGCAATGATTCACTAGGAGGAATGAGCAAAGTTTCAAAGTTCAGTATGAGTCTAATGAAGTTGATGGCTTTCCTGTCTAATCAATGGGGGCAGGCCCACCTCTGTATACTATCCATCCAGAGTTAATAAGTTCAGCATGATTGGTCAGAAATATTGCAAAAAAAATCTGTGATAAGGTCATGGGTTGAGGAGTGAACAATTTTTGCTTTTGTTTCATTTGGAAAAGCAATACTCACAGCACCCTAGATGTCCCAATATTATTTTCAACCCCATGAATCCTCTTGTTTTCCAAGTGGAGCAAGGGCCAACACTTCAAAACTGAGCTGGATGCCAAATAAAAATAAATAGAAGGGAAAACTTTCTAGGAATTTATAAATTTCTGAGCACTTAAAACCAGAAACATTGGCACTTCCCATCTTCTTTGGAAAATAAAGTGCATTCTAGGATGAAATCTCTAAAGTGAAGGTGTACCATTAATTTCTGCAAAAAGATCATTTTATTTTAATAAAATATCCTTGTATGAATTTGTGGAGGATGTGACTATTCAGGCAATTGCTGGTGATGAAAATGGGAAACCCATAGCCTCAGTAATTTTAGCCCTTGGGGAAGAACAAACTAAATTTTTACTACTTGCGGTATAGTATTAGCCAAACACAGGTATGATGCTTACAGAAGGGTGTCAATGTCCCAAAGAACTTAATGTTGATGAAGATAGGAAAAAGAATATTCAAAACATAAGGCAAGAAGCTTTTTCCATCATAAATGACCGATCATTTCAAGGATTTGTTGGGGTTTTATAATGCATGAAGAGTTTCATACTGTCCTTTAAGTAAATTATTCTTAGTTGGATGATTTCTTACAAGTTTGGAAACAGAAAATCGGTTTGAAAACTCAATTTTACACCCATGATTTAAGTAAATGTTTTTGCAGGAATAGCTCAGTTCCACATCTGACGACAGTGAGTCAAAAAAACCCAAACAAACAAAAACCAAACAACAACAACAACAACAACAACAACAACAAAACAAAACAAAACAAAAACACCAAAAAAACCCCCAAGAAAACAACCCAAAAACCCACAAATCAACAAAGAATCAGTAGGTTAGAGGCCAAGTCCTGATGCAATATAAATGGATGTCACTTCTCTGGCTTTAGTTTTGCTAAACCACTTTGGACCTAGCTTTCTGGGCAGATTTTCAATCTATCAAGTACTTAGCCTGAATTTAAAAAATTGGCAATCTTACTTTTCTTCCAACCCTATTTCTCTGAATCTTCAATATGTGTTTTTTGCAAAAGCATATGAAAATTAAATCATGAGGTTACATCATCCGATTCACAAATCTGCAGCCTCCAAGGTTCTGATCTGCCCTGGAATCCTTTTTTTTTTTTTTTTTTTTTTTTTTTGTTGGTGTCCCTTTTGGGAACAAACCCCCTGAATTCTTAGTATAATTTTTGACTTGGCATACTTAGAATTTTGTTTTTTCTTTTGTAGATTTTTTGACACATTTCCCAAAAGCATGGATTTGTCAGGCTCTGGCATTGCCTGTAGTATGCAACTTAGAGCTTTTGTTATTGGAGGTGATTGCTTTTCTGTCTATACCTTGCTGCATATTAGGATGTAAACTCTATATCAGCATGTGAACACCATATCATTTTCATCTAAAATAAAAGCGTGAACAGTAGAAAAGAACCAGAGGAGCTTAGGGCATGTCCATAGCAAAGCTCAGAAGGTAAGTAAAGAGACAAGCCTAAGCCAGATACAACTTGTACTGTGTACATGTGATGCTCACAGAAGAGTTACAATGGACCAAGTGAATTTAGTACTACTCTCCTGAAAGTTGTCAGGATAGACTCTATTTGGTGATATGAATCTGTTACTTACTTATTTGTGTAATGGCAGGGAGATAGATATAAGCAGTTTCATAGTGCATCTTGACTCAGTTTTACAAACTAAGGATAGCACTTGGAGCAAACTGGTCTGTAGCGCCATGACTGGCTTTTTGCATTATTTCAGTAAAGAATCATTCCACTGCAGTTAACTGAATTACATACAAGGAAATGTTGCCTGTGTTAACAGAATCTAACTCATTCACTTCACTGTCATTGTTCACATTTTCAGTGACACGATTTGGTAGAATCAAGTGTAATGGGAGTATTGTAGCTAGTGCAGAGTACAAAACAAATTTAATCCATGTGCTATTGAAAACATTTTGCTGGGCATTAAGGAATGCATTTTGCAACAAAACATTTATGATAGAAATGAAGCAGCAGCAAACAAATCTGCTTTACTGTATCACTGAATGCAATACAATACTATGAAATTTTTACCAGAACAATTGTCCTCCTGCTACCATTAAGGGCATAAAATTATTTGGTATTCTCCTGAGAGATTGATTCACTCATCAGAAGCATTTCCTTTAACCTAATTTATCTGTTGCTGTCAAAAATACATATTTTTAAAACTTTATTTCTAGAGAGTCATTAAGTGATTAAAACCAAATGAGAGGAAAGCAGACAGTTGGTAGCAGAACATAAATCATAATCAAAAACATCCTAGTGGTATAACACCGCCAGACATTTTGAATGGTTTGCGAGGCTCTGAAGAGTTCCACGGTAGTGTGGCTTTTTAACATCCTGCTCAGTAGTTAAAGGGTATTCAGCATGATCTGCCTTTGTTGATAGCTGATATTATTTGACATTTTAACAAGGTTCTGTATTTGCAGAAGCATCTTATGGCACCGCTTTCAACATCAGAGTCTATCACAAAAAACATTTCAACTGTTTTGCAAACAAACTTTCTTCCAGTTAATAATTAAACAGAGGAACAGCTTGCGGTATATGCTTGGAACTAATTTTACTATATATAGTTGGAAATGACAAGAGCACATGAAGATGTGACTGAAGCCTGGTAGCATTTAAATACTCAGTACTTCCTCTGTTACCTTGACTAGTGTAAAGTTGGTTCCCAAGGTAAAAACTAAGTGGTCTGCTGGCATATGGTATAACCTCCATTTGAGCGCTAAAAGCTGGATACTGTTTTTGTGAAACAGATGTTGTTGAGTGCAGCAATGCACAACTGACTCTATCTAACAGCTGGGAATCCTTCGTGACCCATATAGCTAGAAATAAACATGGTCCTATGCTTGGCAAAAGTGTAAGGAAGCAAATTTTCATTTGTTAAGGGCTTATCAAAATGAAGAATAAATGTTTTTAGCCATAAACTGATTTTATTCACAAGAGTAATCTTTCCAGCAGCTTATGCGATGGCCTCATAATATTACAGGCACCCTTTGCCAGATGAAGGCTGCAGTTGCACTGACATATAGTGCAGATGGAAAATAAACATCTGCCTCAATCAAGAGAGAAGACCAAAGACAAGGTTGACGAATATTATCTGGCATGACTATCTTTGCAGGAAAGCATATAAATGCTACAGGACCAAAACCACTGGCATCGTCTGGTGTTGTCCTTATGTGGTTACTGACCATGAAGAGAGATGATTAGTATGCACTCTCCAAGGAGGAGTAGTGCAGATGCTCAGGATGATATGATTCCAACTCACTAGTATGCATTTTGCAATAGTCATACTATGCTAGCAACAGAGCAGTTTGAAATATTTTTGTTCTCAGGATTTCAATGACATTTTGTATCCTCAAATATACTTCTTTTGGGGGGGTGTGAGGAAAGAGGATGTTTAGTAGCAATTATGATGTTAAGCAAATTTGAAAATCGATATAGTGGCAATTTTCAGCATTTTCTTTCTTAAATATGTTTAGGAAAATAATATTTCTGTCCTGCTTTGAACACAGTCACTTTGTAGAGAAAAAGTTAAATGTAAAGATCATTCAACTGACAGCAAACTGTTCAACGTATTCCCGTTTTAGCTTTGGGAGAGAGAGTAGTACACGTTTAAGGTAAGTCTACATATGTGCACAAATGCAAAAGCCTACCCAGCCTATATGGAATTCCTCTGATTGTCTGATTCTCCCACAAAGGATTACACGCAGCAGGATGGATGTAGCTTCACAGGTTTTTTTTTTCCTGGAAGGGCTCCTTTGTCAGAGTAAAATAGAAATCTTACCAGTTTCTGGTCATTTTAATGGCATCTGATTTCATATCTAATTTTTGATGGTATAAGTTCAAACTGCCTGTAATTTTCTTCAGAATAGTTACCCAGGAGGGGCATATTAATGGTTGTTCAGTCTTAATTAGTGGTTTTGACCTGGTAAGAATGACACGCATGATGTGTATTACCTAAATTAGTGGGAAACTTATTAAAGATAGAAAACAAATTTAGCATGAGGATGAAGGTGTAAATTTGAAAGCTGAAGATTTCAGATCTAAACAAATCCTGGTGACCTACCAGCAAGGTGCCCAACAGAGTTTAAAAAATCCAGCAACCTCATGCTATAGTGTTTTCATTAAGCTCCAGAACTTTGAGCCACAAAAGAATCTTTGTTTTCTTTAAGAAATAATAATTTACTTTGTAGATATTAGCTAAAAGGTGAGCTTTCAAAGTCCAAAAATCAGAAAGGAAAAGGAAAGGGACAAGTTAAAAAAAGGAACCAGCACATAAAGTCCAGAGTATTTATGACAACCTCCTGGTTGTCCCATCTGTTTTCTTTCTTTTTTTTTTTTTTTAATCTTACAAATAAAACTTCTCCCTTTTGGGGAATGTTCTGGGAACTTGGCATTTGACTTCCAAAGGTTAATGGGTCCACCAAGCTGTACTCAAAATTAAATATCCCTGCCATGTGCCATACAAGATGTATCAAATGAAGGGGTGCAACTACAAAAGAGACAACAGCATCCTCTGCACCTCACCTCCCCAGTGAATATCTGTCAGCAGGCAGGATGCAAACCCTAAAACATTTGCAAATTTTGAGGGTTTCTTACCAGCAATTCTCATAAGTCAACCATAAGAAAAATTTGTAGGATAGGTTAACATTAGCGAAACCTCAGTTTCAGTATTCAGGAGGGTCTGGACATTTTTCCCAGTTTTGGAGAGGTTTTTTGCTTTTTTTTGTTTGTTTGTTTTGTTTTGTTTTGGAGTTTTTTGGTTTTTGTTTGTTTGCTTTTGCTTTTTTTTAACAAGCTTGCCTCCCACCTCTTGCCTGCTTCGAACAGCAGTATGTTTCCTTTAGGCAGTTTTCTTCCCTTATGTGCTGTTTTTATTTCATAAACTAGTCCTCAGACTTGTCTTTCCAACTGTAGCCCCAGCAGACATCCTCTCTAATGCTCTAGTCTTAAAAAATTAATTTGAAGTAATGGACTAAAACAAGCTTGTTAAGGATGGTGCTAGCTGAGCCAATCACTAAAAGCTCTAGTTTTCAAAAACATATACACGTCTATATGTTTGTATGGCACAGGCACAATAGGAAAGTGACTTTCTCTGAACATGCATGAAGCTTCACAGGTTATGGCAGATTCCAAAATGGACAACAATAACAAAACAGTACCCTGAATATCACGCAAAATGTCTGCTCAGCAAACAGTCATTTTTAATGACAACCATTTACAACAATATAAGTGAATTCTCAATGGGTGTGACAATGAGACAAAGGAAAACTCGTATCATCAAGTGAAGGGGGTAACGGCAACATCACCAGTAAGGCCAGAATAGCTCTGGTGACTTCTCTAGGTATGAGTAAGGAATGACCTTCTGGATCACAATCCAAAATAACCCTAAACTTCTTCAAGCACCAAGAGTCATGGAATAATCTCTAAATTATTTCAGTCACATTGCCATTTGCTACTTACTGCACGTAAAGCGCTTACCACAATATTTTGGGTTTTTTCAAACTTCTTCGTTCTATGTTGGGTTTCAGTGATTTTATCATTTCAGTCACAGACAAGCTTTTTCTTTCTCATATGTAGTCTGAGAATTGACAGACTGAAATGGCACAACCAACCTACCTGTACTCATAAGTAAAAATACTGCTTGTGAACTTTCCTACTTACCCTGATAAAACGTAGAATGTGGACTACAGAATTCAATCTTTTGTACAGTTAATGGAGAGGAAGGAAGGACAATGTTTCAAATTTTTTTTTCCCAGTTATGTGTAATTTTTTTATCCATAGCTCTATCGCAGCTTGAAAAATGAGTAGAAATTTCACTACAATTTTGCCCTGTCCTGATGTTTTCTGAATTATTTTATTCTTTCAATTTTGTTTTATTTTATTTTAGTCTTCTACATTCCATAGGCTTTCTGCTTGATACTAAATAGCAGCACTAAAAAAAAAGTGGTGAGATGCTGATAGAGTGAGATGACAGATTTTTGTCATTTCTAACATGTTAGTCATTTGTTTGGCCTAGTATTTCTGCATAGGATACCAGTCTGTTCAATGATTGTGGGTTTCTCATGTGATATACCCTCCATCAGAAATCTCTGTTTCATGCCATCACCAGCAATATCTGTGTTTGCTATCCAAAAAACAGGTATTCAAAATTAACCGTAGCTATTCCATAACATTAACAGCCTTTTTTTTTATGGGGCTGAAAATCAATTATATATTTTAAACTATTCTGTATATTTAGAGTTTGCACATAATTTTTATGTTTTAAATATTTTTGTACCACCTGAAAATTGGTGCTACTGTAACTTGTTCCTTAATTTTAAACTAAAATGGTCATTTAGATCCCCGTATACTCAGTGGAAAGATAAATGTTTCCAAAGGACAGTATGCTACACCTTCCTAAACACTATTTTGCAGATGAGAGGAAGTGCTGTGTCAGGTTCAGCTGGCTTAGACTGAAAAATTACTGTTTAGGCAGCTTGAGTTCACCCAGGTAGAAAAGTATGCAGCTGAACACAGCATACCACAAGCCATCACATGTGGAAGACACTTTCCTGGTTCTTCATGCCTGCCTGCACTGGAAACACGGCAAGTATTGAGTTTGTTTTGACGTTTAAACAAGGAAATGAGGAAGGATGCTTTCTTTATTAGGTGTTCCAAATATGTGTGTGTATACATATGCACAATATGTAAAATGAAAAACACCCAACAAAACCCTGAATGGTCTTCCTAAGGGTATGCTTTTTTTTTTTTTTTCTCCTGAGACTGCTTAATTCAATTTTGAGCATAAAACTGCACCTAGGAAAAAGTCTGAATTACTACAATCACAAAACGGAGCATTCCCAGCTCTGCCTGTGCCTTGCTGTGCTTGGTGCAGCACTCCCAAAGGAGCAAAGTGGCCCCAGTGTGTGCCCTTAAGCAGACATTCTGAGGCCATTTGCACAAACTTCATCTCACTTCTGCACACAAAACCAAGAGACTGTGCCCTTCACATGGGGAAAGGCATGAAAAATGCACTGGAACATCCACACCACCTAAGCTTTTTCACCCAGCTTGTTCAAGCAGGTAAACTGGCCACACTCAAGGCTTGCCCTGCGACATGGGTGTCACTGACTGGATTTAAAGATAAAAACCCTGAGGCAGAGGAGTGACAAGATGCTTGAAACAATGTGATGAGTTAGTGACAAGGCAGGTTTAGGAGGCCCATTCTTCAGTGCCTCAGCCCTCAAGATTATGGCTTTCCTGGTTCCTACAAAACCCTTGTTTGTTAATTATGTTATTTTTGCCAGATCATGTTTATGGAAGATAAAATATCTCTGTGTTACTAGTATCATAACATATGAAAGCCTGAACACAGGGGAACTAGTTCTACAGGCTATTTTTATTTCAGTGAAATAAAAATATTAATAAAATAATTTCAAGGCTGTATCAGAAATTCCTTTCATAAGAAGAAAAAGAACAAGCCCAACAGTAACACATGGAAACACAATCTTTTCTTTTTAGAAGAATGGTAATATTTCTCTGAAAATAACACCTGATTAAGCAAACTTATTGAATAAGGTCCATTATGTCTGCTTGAAAAAGCTGTAAGTTGAGATATTTTAAGTTAATCAGATTGTAAAACTGCACTGAATTCTTACTATTAAGCTACCTCACCTTCATTGAATCCTGAATTCTCATTACAACTAATCATATTTCCATGCAAAGTAAAAATAATTCAGGTACTTGAGACTCGGGTATATTCTGTTCTCAATAGCCATGAACATCTCCTACTAGCAGTAATGGCAGTTAGACACAAAGTGGGAAATATATATTTATATACACGTATATACATATCTCCCAAGTTGGCAGGTACAATTATTATATTTGTGAGTAGAAGAAACAGTAAAGATGCCTATGTATTCCAAGCACCAGTTTATCTTCACACTGGAGATTTTTGACAGACAATTTATTTATCTGCAATTGGCAGCACAGCTTTGCTGGGAATGGGATTTATCTCATTTAACCTAAGCCACCAAAAGTTGGATTCAATATCTCAGCTAGCTATCTAGAAATGCCTCTTCACCATCTCTGGATCTGAGAGAGTGGTTTTAGAAGGGCTTCTGTATCTCTCTCTCTTTTCAAAACATCTTAAAATTCGAAATAAAAATTAGATGCAGCACCTGCTAGCCTAGATATCTTTTAAAAAGTGTTACCGTTTTTACATAGGTGCATCTTCATGTGAAGTAAAGGAAATAAAGAACGGAGGAAATGTATCGCAGTTATACATGTTTTTGCAGCTGTGGAGTCTCATTCCCAAGGTTTGCCCTCATGTGGAGTTGGTCAAACAATTACTTGAAAATAGGATTTATTATTAGCCTCCTTTCTGGGAACCAAATTGTTTCAGTCATCTTAGCTGGTATCAAAAGGAAGTCAGATACAACATTCTCAGCTGCCTACAGCTCTTGTTTTCTTCATTTATTGCATAAGATACTGACCAAGATTGGTCAGTGAAACTATTCCTAAAGGAGGGATTCTTGAGGCTAACCATCAAATTTGTTGAATTTCAAATACATGGTCTCAATTTAAAAATGAATTTACATTTCCACTTCATATTAGATATTTGTATTTCCCCACTAAAGTCTGAAGCTTGGTCCTTAAACAGGATACATAATTTATCTGCTGAATGTTGCTCATCATCTGTTTAAGATTTCCCAATGTTTTTATTTGTTTATTTTGAGTGTTGATTTTCTCAGTTATATTTAGATTAGTGCAAGATTTATTTGAACAGTTACTTTCAGCTGTCTCTGAAGAATTTATATCCACATGATGATCTCATGTTTAATATTTTTGGGAAACTTAAACCTGGCAAATGAGTTTTCAGTGGTTTCAGCAAGGCTACCACACCAAAACCCAGCTTGGTCTTATAGGGTGCTTTCAGGGCAGAACTCAGAAGGGAAGTTGAGAACACCAATTCTCAGCTGCTATAGTGCATCCTAATGTAAATAGAGCTGAACTGTGTTGTCTTACAAATTCTCTGGTGGAGTTGACATGTTTATTTTTTTGGCTAAAAAGAAACATTTTTACCACTGAAATGAAGCCTTCCTGCAGCATGGCTGAAAAGAAAGCCAAGCTGGTTAAAACCAAAACAACACAATGAAACGAAACAGCATGCAGCTGCCTCCTCAGGAATATCTCTGCAAGGCAGACAAATGGGTACATTTATTTTCCCAGATTTATTTGCTAAGGTAAAGATCCCACTGCAAGCATTAGCACTTCAAATTACTATATAGTTTTGAGGCAATCTTGTGAGGAGTTTGAGTTCATTAAAAGAAATCAGTAATTTGAGATTGCACTAACTGTAGATATATTCTTGTTTCAATATATTTCATGACACAATGGCAAAGAAACCATTCTTCAGACAAATGCTCACTAGCTATGCATCACCTTTCCAGACTTCAGCAAGAAATCTTTGCTGAAACATTTTGTTTGCTATGAGTAATGCCCAGATGAGTAAACTGGGCATAGTACACAAACAAAAACTTGACTTCCTTTGAAGTTTGCACCTCCGTTGTCCAAATGAAACAGGTAGCACTTTCATATTTTTGAAAGCTTTTGAAGTAGATGAAGTAATTGTATGGTGCTTAGCAGGAGAAAGCACCATGTTTATCAATTTAAAAAGAACAGGATATTTTCCCCTGCTATTAGCGCTCTAACTTCCATGTCCAGCTGGCATCAAGTAACCTTAGTGTGAGGTGTCACACCCACTGGAGTAACCTTAGTGTGAGGTGTCACACCCACTGGAGTCAGAGGCGGTGGCTGCATTGCTCAGCCGAGCATGGGGCAGAGCACCACCCAGGGTACAGCACCCTTCCCACCTCCCTGCAGCCACCCTGGGCTGCCTGGTGCCCCTCTTCAGTCCTTACTACCCATGGTATTGGCTTTTGCAATGGCCCCAGCCCAGCTTTGCTGTCTGAATTCAGCAAGGTGTGGTTGCTGTGACGCATTGTGTGTACAGGCTGGTGACTGGGACGACTGCGCAAAGCCACTTCATGCTGCAGGCAAGAGGGACATGGCTTCTCTGTATGGGAGGAGGTGGGATCAGGTTTTCTCTCCACAAGCACCAGAGCTCATGGAATGCCCATGCCACAGCCTGGGCTTGTGTCCATATGCTCTGGGCTTAAGCACAGACTCATTATAACATAACTATAGCCAATGAAACCCAAGTCCCTCCAGAAAACATGTTAGAGAGGCTTAGAAATCTGCACATAAAACCACATCCAATTTTTTAGTCATACCTTTTTAATGTACCATCCTTAAACAATGGGATACTGATAGGCAAGATGATTTTGCCACCATTGTGTGAGTGGGAAGGGCAGTTGACACCACCAGCAAAATGTTGTCAGCCCATATTCCCTGTACTGGTAGGGCAGAGCACTTCAGCCAATGTCTCTAATTAGGTTCTGGTGCCTCAATTTGGACAGTCTTTATGGGTAAGTAAATCCTACCCTGAGATATCTTTAACTCTACATTGTTTGCTCTACATAGGTGAGACATTGCCTACTCTTTACCATTATTTTCATGATGCTTTATGGCCTCTAACACTGCAGTCTCTGAGATGTTCTATGGTACAACTTGAACTTCTGCCTTCTGTCCTCAATGCAAAGCTAACTGCATTACAGTGAGGATTTAAGCATGCAGACAGAGGCACAGTTTTCTCTGACGTGGGAACAAACAATTTAATTGTAAAATACATAGCTCAGAAAAAAAACTAAACAAACTTTTTTTATGGTTTCTTTTCACCAATTAGACTGTTCATGTTTGTGCATTGGTGAAATTTTACAGGGATTTAATTGTACAGGGATTCAATATGGATAAACCCTTTGACTTACACCAGGAGTGTCAGATTTCAGTCTTTGTTCAAGTGTGTTTTGACAAATCTACTGCACAATTTTTGTGCTTCATTTCAAAACCTTGCAGAATGACTTACTCTGCCTAGATTAATAAAGTGTAAACAGTGTTTAAATAGATGGGCAAAAAAAGCAATCCGGTGACTAAAAACCAGGCTCCAGCAGAAGGGTGAGGGAGCACAGAAGTTTAGCCAGCTGTTTCCATGAAATGCAGAAAGAAGGCAGAATGCCACTTGACAATTTTTAATTCTTCTGGAAGAAACAGTTGGAGATCATATGCTCTCTAGCAGTTAGAATACCAAAATAAGTACTCCTTTTGCCAGCAGCAGTACGAAAACACGTTTTTGTCCCTTCTGTACTTTGTGCCATGTTTCCTAAAAATCACATACTGGTATCACAGCCGTGTCCAACCTGTGAGATTTGAACACTATATTGAGCTAAAATTTGATGGTACTGCTGTCTCATGAGACACAGTCTCCTTGTACCATTGAAAAAGATAGGAGAAAAAAAAAAAAAAAAAAGAAAGCTCTTCTCTTTTTATATGTCTGAAATCCTTTGGAGAAAACAGTTCTTAAGAAGTGCTTTTTTGAGTCCCGAGGGTTAGTCACGTCTGGCAAGGATGGAGAACCAAATGTGATATTTTCATTGGTAAAAGGGAAATAGTCTAGCTTGGGTTGTTGGAAGTTCCCAAGCATTCCCCCAGCAAGTGACTGAGCTGGAGAGCCACAGAAATCCTCAGTGTGAGCCACCAGAGCTGGAAAGCTGGAAACTTCAGCACAGCTTCCTTTGTTATATGTCACATAACACAAATCATACCACAGCAGGGAAGTGATATTTCTCAGTTGCCCTTTATAATCTGTCACCTGTGACTAGGAACAAAAACCTAATTCTGAAGAAGTCTTCCCTACATTTTTTTCTAGAGACAGAGGAGGCAAGTGAGCTGAGCGTAGAGACAGAAACACTGCCTTGATTTTCAGGAATCACATGAAAAATCCAGATACTTTTTCATCACTGTCTCCCGGGTCCATGTTATTACAGTAAGCTGTGGTTTGCTATATGAATGCTTCCTGAAATTCCCCTGCTTTTTCATTCTGTTTCAGTGGAGACAGTAAATTGCAGCCTACCTAAAGGAAAACCAAGTTAAATTGTACACTCTCTGATTACAGAAAATCAGAAATAAGGACATCTTTGGCAACATTAATCAAAGAGTTCTTTGACATATCTTTTTGTTCATTCAGAGGCTGACTTCATCCTCTGACTCATGCCCTGATTGCTGCTAGCCACGGCTGAAGCCCATTTAGCACTCTGGGTATTAACTATGGCACAGATACACTGTAAGCATCTCAGAGTACTGCTTAGGTGGGCCAGCTGATTCACCTAGAAGACCATGTGAGAATATGGCAAATCTTCTAATGTAAAGAGAACTTGCCTAGTCTAAAAACTGGTCTGAGAAAATGCTGACATTCTCAAAGTCATTATACAGCAGAAAATCAGCAGGGTGGAGAGGGAGTCCAGGAAGGTTTACTAAGTTGTCTGCTAATGAGTGTCATTTCCCACCACCCCTGGTGAAGGTTGGTATGAAAAGTATTTTCTTTCAAAAGATTATTGCCATCAGGTAATGTTTTATTTAAGCTTCCAACCATTTGCTTCTTCTTGACGTTCCTCTTCAGATGTTATTTCAGGGTTAACAACAAAGATCAACTCTAACTTAAAACATCTGTGGAAATGGACACAGTCTGCAAATACTGCATGGTACACAATGGCTGATTTGTACCACAAAACTGAAATAAAAGTCATGAGAAGCCACTGTTTTAGTGCTTTGGGTCACAATATGAATTGTCCTGGTTCACTGTCCAATGGATTGCTAAATGATGCTCATAGTATATGGCCTATTTGCTATTACAACATTTAATTGTAAAGATGGATCAAACGTGAGCATTTATTGTTTTGAAATCCATGCTCTGGGGGTTTTTTTGTTTGCTGTTGTTGGTTTTGTTATTGTTACTATGCCACAAACTAAAGAATTAAAGAAACAATCTCCTTTAATACAGTAACTCCCCTAATTCTCACATCCCTCCCACCCTGCCTCCACTTTTCCCTAATTTTCATGCTATAATCCTAGGCCAACTACCTCAAATTGCCGCATTATTTCCTTGAATAAGTCTTTTCTTTATTAAGCAGCTTTTGACAGAATGAAAAAAAAAGCAATATTGAGGAATGTCACTATAACAATGTAAATTGTATGCCTGCATTTTTTATTAATAAGGTTGGACCCTCTGAGGGACTAAGTTACATTGTTTTATGGGATTAAATTATTAGACCTGGAACTGAGAAGGGCCTTGTCCTATTGTTGAAGAGGCTGCTGGGGAGCATGGAACTGCAGGGAGCATTGGCGAGTCATGGTGAGATCTTATTTCTCCATAGAGAACTAATATCCCAGCTGCTCCAAATGCACCTGAATGGGTACTAGAGAGCTCAGGAAGCTAACTTGTGGCAGATGGGACCAGACCAAATGGTCAGTAAAATGAACACATTCAACTAATGCTCTAACCATCTCTAAACTGTTCTCCATCAATAATTTAGGGCCTTATGTCATAGTTTGTTAAAAATTATCTTTGATTAGTTATGTTATTAATACAATATGCACATTACAATAGTGTCACATTTTCTATCCATCAGAGTCAGAATTAGTCAATATGAGTGCATCAATAATTTAAATTGGGTATACTAGTCAATTTTCTGCATGCAATAACATTGCCTGTTGGCAATTACTGAATGCAACTGGTGCTTTTACCTCTATATTTTTAATTAGGTCATATTTATTTTCCAAAATGCATGCAACACTGGATTATTTGGGGTTTGATGTTGATTTTTAACAGTGGAAGTGTTTTTTTTTTTTTTTTTTTTTTGTAAGTCTCAAAGCAAAATTAAGCAGAATGTGCATTTCGGAAATAAAAGCAGACTATTTATCACTTCCTGCATTTTACTTCTGTAAGATCTAGCAAGGAGCAAACCTCTCTGTTGGTTTTTCTGGTATGAGTGTAAATAGAAAGCAATATCCTTCATTAAAATGCATTTATGGTATCAGAGAACTGAATCTGAACCACTGGTTTGTGACTCTTACACATTTAATTTCATGTAAAATACCAGCCCACTGAAAACCTTATTTGCATGACAGCCTAAGGGGAAAAAATTAGTTACAACTTCTTAAGGGTTTCTAAATATACTTTTTGTTTTGTGGGGTTTTTTGTTTTGTTTTGGTTTGTTTTTTTTTTTTTTCATCAGTAAGGAAGTATCTGTGGAAATTTACCTTTAAGGCATTAGCCCCCTCAGCTGGAAAGGTCAAGTTACTCTGTAAGTCTATACTGCAATGTGCAGAGTAAAGATGTTTATTCTGCTCCATCTAGAACTGAGTGTACTGCTGTCTGTCAATGACAGCTGTCTGTGTCAATGCTTGGATAAGCTAAGACTTGATTTTTAAAAAACAAATAGTCTTTATTTGTGGTTCAACAAGTTGTGTACGCTTGTTCCTGATGTCAAGTTATGTATGTTGATAACCTCAGGCATTTTGTCTTCATGACAGTTTTTCCTCAGTTTTGGATGTTTCTGTAAGGCTTTTCCCTTTTTCCACTCACTCAGACTTTGACTTTTGGAAACTAGGAGCACTTTTTATGGATTATGGTGGGAAGATACTTGTGTGGTTCCAGATATTATATACTAATTTTGCAGTTCAATAAAACAGAAATCTACCAGAATCAAATACTTTCCTCTGCTTTTCCTTTTACAGAAAAAGGCAAGGGACAGATTGTAGAGGCAGAAGACACGTAGTCCAGCATAACACGTAATAGACTGCTGCAAATCAGCAAGTTTGCCTGGTGGCATTATTCATGGATAATTGAGAATTCTTTCTTATAAGGCAATGAAAGAGCCTTCAGAAGCATGTCCCCCAGGCACACACAACAGATAGCAAAAATACTAGTATTACCTCATTTGCTAGTTCTATCTTTAAAACAGAAATATAAACTTTAGTTATTGTTTTTCTTTTACCAAATGAAAACAGGTACAGATGAAGAAAAAATAGAGGAAGGAGTCAACATAATTCTCTTAAATGAGATAAGTTAAATTTACTGAAGAACTCCATGGGGTTAGCTACTGAAACTCATTTCTGGTCATTTCTCTCTCAATATACCTCTGTAGCAGGTAGCTCAGCAGCTCTGTCCTTACCTATATCATAGGAACAATTGAGGAAATAATTTAAACTTTTTATTGAATAAAGAGGATTTTTCAAATGTAACAGAAATGCTGTGGCAGTCACAGCCTATACCCCAGCGATAAGGGATCTACATGTCACCGCAGTAGCTCTGAGCTGCCTCTGGATTCTCTCCGGTTACAGCTGCCTTCTGCTGCTGGAGCATTAGGCATGCTTGAAGTGGGGTTAAGGTGCTTGGCCCCATTGCTTCCCACCTGCTCCCTGAACAGTTTGTTTTCATACCATCAGCCCTGTGCTTGCTGCTCTTGTTTTGCTCTTTTCACTCCGAATGGTCTTCATCCTCACAGCCACGAAACATGACAGAGTTCAGGATACCAGCTGACACTTGTATGCCATGGAGCTTCGGTAACTCAACTTAAGGAGCTTGTTCTTGCTCTTTCTTTTACTGCTGGGATATGAAGCTTCCCAGAAGTCATCTCCTTTGTCTTTCTTGTGTCAGGTGTGACCTGAATTTCATACAAGCCTCAGTAACCTGGTTTACGTGTTAGAATTCCCCAACTTAGGAGGATTGCATCAATAGCATATGCTATCATTATCATGTCCATCAAAAGCAACGTGTATTTCCCTATAAAGGCAGACAAGCTGAGATGCGCAATGCAGCACCTCTCTGTGAGCTGGAGGCCCATAGTCCCATGCTGATTGCTCTGACTGCTTCATTTTGCTAACACCAGAATCATCCTGTAAATGACTTGGAGGCCTTGTGGCATGAACAAGAAAAAAAATGGACTGTTACTCTCTATATCAGACTACTAGAATAGACCATACTAAACTTCCATTTTTGCAGACAAACATACTGCTTAAAAATACTTAAGCAGTTTTTAAATCTTTACAACAGTCAGTTTTCATTTCTGTGGTTTACGAATGCAAAAATGAAAGAAAACAGAAATCACCTCTAGAGTAAATGCTAAAGTTTAAGGATTTTTAAAACTGTTAATTATAACAAAGCTATTATCATTTAGGAAGTCAAAAGTGAAGGCTGAATCCAATAGATGGTTCCAGATCTAATTTCTGTAATAACAAATTTGACATCAGCATCCTGTTCTAGTCATCGTCATGAAAAGCCACTTAAATTGCAGAAAAATATCCACTCAGGTGCAAATTTTGGCTAAAAAACAAGAGTATTCCTGTTCTTCTGTTCACCTCTATTGATCACCAGACAACCTGAAAGCAACCTTTCCAAAACACAGTATGAATCATTTGAACCCAGTGGAATAGTCACCTTGGTCACAAATTCAGGATAGTAGCACATGTTCTGAAGCCCACTCTTAAACTTGCACCACAGGGAAGGAAAAAAGACCTATGAAGAAAGTAAATTATCTAGAGCAGAAGTCTGTACCTCTCTAAAGTCCTTATAAAAGCAGATGGCTTCGTTGTTTGAAGTAGATGCCAGTTGTATTAATAATCTCAGAATTAACTTAATTAATTTATGATTACAGAATCAAGAGTTCTCACAGCAAAGGGAAATTAGGTCTTCAACTGAAAACAGCCATTTCTATTCTCTCTGTTTGCTTATCTGCAGAGTATAAAATGGCAGTTCTGGATCTTAATCAACAAGTATCAAACAGTGTTATTTCATCAGGATTGTACATTTAATGGACTGTGCAAAGCTGGACAACCACAAAGATAACTGTAATGAAAATGCATTCTTAAAATAACTCCTCTGCATATACTATAAAAGACCATAGGGAGTATCAGAATATTTTAAAATATTTGGTTAAGTGATCTCAATTCATAAGCATACTATTCCTCCCTTCCACAAAGATGCTTCCTCCAAACATCTGCTGGTATGAACCACACTATAAAGAGGAGCTATCAACAGAAGGGAATTTTAATAAACACTGTTCTTTGTTCCCTGTATTTTAATGACTGATATAATTAGAATGAAGGTTAAGGGAATATTTGTTTTCCTTCCCCTCAGGGCTACTTTGAAACAGTTTGACTTGCAAACAGCATTTCAAACTCTTGCAGCTATGATGCTTAAGCATTCTGGTGTTGTACAAGGGAGAAAAAAAAAAAAGGAAATGCTTACACAGCAAGAGCATCACCCAAACTCTTTCAATACAGCAAAGGAATACATGGAAATTAGCAATCCCACACTCTGTTGCCACAATATCCCCTACAGATCCAGCATTGTAAATCTCCCATCCACAATATAGGCAATGATGAAACATGTTCCAGAAATATGTATCCAGCAAGATGCTTGGTAGCACAGGAATTTTGTAGTTGGAATTTTCAGGAATTTTTTAGTTAGAGATAACCATAGTCAATAACCATAATCACTTACATCAGTAATCAAAATATGATAGTGAAGCTAATAGCTTAAAGTAGACATCATCTTCCACTAATTCAGACAAACTGGCATCAGAAAAAGTGAAAATGGTTTTTTCTAAACTTCACCATGAACAGGTCAGACACTGTATTGCACATTCCTTCATAACAGCCATCTTCATGATAGAATCAACTCCTAATACAAGCTTGATCCAGGTGAAATATGGATTCACAACTGCCTGTCAAATTTGTCAGGATACAGATTTCATTCTGTCCATATATTTTATGAAGGTCTGTGTCAGCTAGGGGAGGCTAGGTGATGCCTGATTTAGCAAGCTGCATGCATAGACAGTGCTTGATCTGTCATAAAACCTGCTGTACAAAGATAACTCTTCAAAAAATTTTTAGCAATTTTGAACTGATTGAATCAGTTCACACTAAGCCAGCACTTCTAAAGTTGTAGAGTACCCAGAGTTTGTGTTCAGTCAAGACCCAAATCCCTAGGCACTCCAAAAGTTATGAATCACTATCAATCCATATAGAACCTGGCTCTGGATACAGCATCATACCTCACTTTTGGGTACTTGGCCTGCAGATTCATAAATCTAGGTTTTTCTCTTTTCTGACTGAAATCTTCACCATGAAGATATGGAGAGCTTCACACTTTTCTAAATGTTTTGGAGATAGAGCCATTCAGAGAGAGCTATCATTTGGCCCTGCCAAGTATTTATACTGAAGTATATCCAGAAACTGCCTGCACATATGCAGGTTAATAACAGTGTCTAAGTCCAAGCCCTTTCAAGCGCCCTTACATAGATTTTACATTTCAGACAGAGTTACTGTGGACCGAAAAGAGCAGATGAGCAGACAATATTTCTGGAGTGGATGGTAAAAGTAAGGTCTACTAGTAGTAGTTAGACAGTTTATCAGTAACATCACCAGGGAGGAAAATATCCGTGTAAATTGAGGGGTAATTTTGAGAACTAGATCCACTACAAAGCGACTTGAATCAGCTGGCCAAGATGGACAACAAATAAATACCTTTCCAAGGCTTTGCAATTACCATAGGCCAAAAAACACATCTGGAGAGAAGCACAGAAACACAGCTTGTAGCACTGGGAACAAGTGTAGCAGGGTGCTCTGCCCTGGAATGTGGTTGAGCCACTCAGACAATGTCCTGTTTGCAGAGCTCTCAGTGGTGGGCTGAGAGGGGCGACATGCTGGTTTTGGTGTTGAGTTATGATAAAACCAGTCTGGCTCCCTAAACTCAAATTAACATCCTGATAGTGAGGCAAAGGTTTGGCAGGTAAGCTGCTAAACTGACCTGGAGACACATGACTGGCAGTCAGTCCTTTTACACTGTAGAAGTCCAGCCCACTTTCATGCGATTAGGTTCTTCTAACGTATTTCCCCTTGGAGTGTGTGGAGATTCCTTCCTTGGGTAGGGGATACCCTACAAGGATATTCCTCGAGGTTAAGAGAGAGATCTGCCCACAAACACTGGTACAGTGAGTTAAATCAATCTCTACTAAAAAATTATTTCTTTTTCTAGCTTTACTATTACAGCTGTGATACAGAGCAATATACTATCCTATACTATACACTATTAGTAGTTTTAGGTTTTATACTGTGTAGTAAATAATCTTGATTCATATATTTTGTCTAATCATTTGCCATAATACATCATTTGTTTTATATAAATATATATTATTTGCCATCTTTAATCCTGCAGGACATGATTACTTAAACTGTTGGCAAAGTTTGGGGCTACAATTGGAGCCAGCAGCTTCCAGGCTCCTCTCTGAGAAGGAATTTAGAAAGCAGGGGGATCTACTCTGTCCCTTATGGCTCAGTGGCAGGGCTTCTCTAATAAACTTTGTCTGGAGCTCCCACTCCCTCCCGCAACAAGAAGTCAACTTATTGTAGTTATAATAAAGCAAGTGGCAGGCTCCCACATCCATTAGGAGAGAAGGCAAGGATTTGGGAACATGAGTAAATCATATTCACTACAGAAGGGTGGAGATGTTAGGGTGGGAATGCTGGTTTATAAATAGACTAGACAGGAGAGCAGGTGATGCCAAAAAGCATGTTGCTAAGTCTTCTTCACATACCAGGAATTTTGAGTGATTTGATAATTGGACAGAATATAGATGACTCTTTCCTATCCACATTGAAGGATCAAGTCCAGTGCCTTGCACTGTTGGCTCATTGGTCCATAGGAAAAACTATATGTATAGTGTAAGTACAGATCACTATAGAACATTTTGTTCACCATACCATCTTGATTCACATTGTCAGAGTTCCACTGTCTTGACCTACTTCTATGAAATTGTATTCATAAGCTGAAAAGACTTCTTTGTTGTTGTTGTTACAATACATAATCTGTAAAAATAAGAACCATAATTTGTTAGCTCAGTCCTGGGTTTTGGTCATCATGATAGTCAGGCAGTACTGTACTTTACCTGCTACACAGGACACAAACAAAAAGGATACAAGGACACAAACAAAAGCCAATACTAACAATCATTTTTGCAAGAAAAATAAAAAAAAAGCAGTCCCAGAATTTTGGTGGCTCATGTTACTAAAATATTACATAAGAAAACCAGGAACTCTCCAGCTTTTACAGACATCTCCAATTTTTGCTATCTGATCATATCTATAAGGTTAATTTTAACTAAATATCAAGAAAGAAAGAGATATAGAGATAACCCAAGGCTTTTTTCTTTTTCTTTTTGACTGAGGTTATTCAATGCATCAATGTCAAATGTGAATTGCTTTTGTTTCTGTTTTGTACAAAAAAATGTTGTTTATAAAAAGGCTTGGTATGAACACTCCTAATCTGAAGTCATGTCCTTTATGTGTAATAAACATTTATATTTGAATTTTGGGGGGAGGAGCAACACATTACTGAGAAATATAAAACAGCATGTACCAGCTACTTCATAAAGGTGCTCTGAGAGCTTGCTGAAATCAGAACCTTTACTAGTAACAGTATAAATCTGATATAGCTTTCCTGCTTGTTTTTAATAGAAGTACTTCAGCTTCCCACCTTGCTATCCATTTTAATCCATTTTTCTTTCATATTTAAGCAATCTACGGATTTTGTTTATGTTTTAATCAGATATAAATTATTATCATCAAAAATAAAATTAAAAGTTTTTACCTGATGTCATGTCAAGACCAAAGTGACTACAGTTTGAAGTAAGCAGAATGAGCTCCAAAACAGCATCAAGGAAATGGTAACTTTTGTGAACCTTTCCCTCCAGTCAAATCTGCTGGAGCACTGCTGAGATTAGAGTCTGGGGCCACCTCACACTCCAACTCTTGTCACAGTCCCTAGGTGAAGCCGTTCTGGTGTGCAGCACACAGCCGCGCTCGTGTGGGGAAAGTGGAACCCAAATAATAAATAAATAAATAGTGGCAATGCCAGGAGGAGCTCCAAAGAAGCAGCATCCCCATGCTCAGCTGCCAGCTGCACAAGGCTCATGTGCCATGTGCTTGAGCCTCTGTGGCAAGAGGTCTTTCCCTTCCAGCAGATGGTTGCTGCTCGGGTCAAACCTTGTCATGGTGCCTGTGCTGCAAAGTCCCTTCAAATTTACAGGAAATTAACAAAACCAGACATAAACATAAGAGAATTAAATGACTGAGTTTAACTTCCTGGGTTTAGATTGCATTTGCCCTCCTGGCACAGATTTCACTGTTTCTGGGAACAAAGGCTGCATTTCGCAGGATCCTTTCTTTTTCAGTCTGCCTGAACCCTTTGCAGAGCAAGCCATCCAGTAACACGGAGGTTTCTCCAGCTTCACCCCATCCTGCTCATGATCACCCTTTCCTTGGTCCTACAAAAATCTGGCCAAAATTCTATAGCAGGAAGAAACCTGAATTTCAGTCATTTCCTAACTTTTAGAGATTATGTTACACCAGTGAATCCCCACTGAAATATTTATGGTAGTGGTAATTTGTCAGTAAATGTTACTAAAAGCATGAAAAGGCTGGAAATACCTTCCAGCAAGATCCAATCAGTAATACCAACTGATTATTGCTATAACCAATGCTTGTACAGTCTCTTGGACTTATTAATATATAATGCTTCTATTCAGATTTAGTTTAATATTTCTACACAATGATTTCATGGGATGCTTTAAATTGTGTGAATGACAGATGCTGTTACATTTATAAGAGCTCCAAGCATAGCTGGGTAAGGACAATTGCCAGCCAGCATCTTTAAAAAGGAGTTTCACCAATTCCCCCACCATCTGAAACTGGTTACACGCAAATACAACCTTATCCCAGGCCAGTGATAGTTTGACCCTACTTAATAACAATTTTAAACTCTTATCACATAGCTGTGATAAGAAAACATAATTTTACAAGAACATGATGATCTACCCGGCTTATGTTCTGAAGGGTGTTTGGTAAACACAGCCTCCTACTTTAGATATTTTTTTTTCTCCTCCTACAGAGTGGCCTGAAAGGGAAATTCCAAAAGTTGCACAAGAAAAGTAATCACTGCATCACCATAATGTAGCAGTGTGACCTCAAAAAAATGCAGTCCCATTTTTAATATTTTGTTGTTTGGATTTTTCATATGGAAGGCTGTAGCTGGGATATTCCATTCATTTTGGTTATTGTTGGAGACAATCTGCTGGCCACGATTCCACCTGGTGCAAACTTGCATCACTCTCCTAGAACTGACTCAGCTTCCCCGGTTTGTAGTGGCTGGAAATCTGGGGGATTTTCTCCACTATTCCATCCTGTTTCTCCAAAGTGTTCTGCAGGGCTGCTCCCTCTGGGGACTTCTGTGGCCTTGTGACCACTGGTGACACGCAGCTGGCTGGGTATGCAGCTGCTCCCTGGGGCTCTCCCCAGCCCTCCAGGTTCAGCTTGGCTTGGAAGCACTGCTTGGGTGGTGTCCAGCTCAAAAGGTTTTCTTTGCACTTTGCTTTAAAGCAGCTCAGTTTCTGCTATTATTTATGCTGTAGCATCTTCCCTCATATACCTCAGGCTACTGGCATGAAGAAGCATCACTTAAAAAGTAATTTAGCAAATAAGTATACTTTCCCTAGGGTGCAAATAAGAGGAAAAGTTGTAGTAAATAGCTAATGTAAGCAAAAGGTGCCTTGGGGGAACCCTAAGAATCATTTCTTTGAAATCAGCAATAACTTCTGGTGCTATTGGTCCTGAGGCAGCAGCAGTCAACATTGTTTAAAAAAGCTCCCTTATGGTGTACTCATTAATTAACTGCACTGTTTGTTGATTCTAGATTGTTTCAGTTTGTTCTCAGGAGAGCATTTTTGGAAACTCACTAATGCCTTGATGCAGAATTTCATCTTCAGGCCCTAAATTCCCAGGATGATGCTTTACTGGGACATATAGGAGATGAAGTAAAAAGGAGAATTGGTTAGACAAAAATGATAATAAAAATATTTTAAATTCAGATGTAATTTTTGAAGATTTTCCCCACAGAGCTAAAAAATTACCTGCAGCAAAATTTGACTGACAGGCAGGTTTTATCAAACAGAGAATAAGACAAATGGTATGCAAAACAGAGAGGAAGGTATTTGCTCCTAATTACTCGAGAAAGCATTTTAATTAAGTTGTTTGCCAATTAATGCCTCATTTTTAACATTCCATAAATATTTAAACACATTTCATAAACTTTTCTTCACAAGGAAAAACTTGCAAATATTGTTAAAGAGATTCTTAGGATTCTCTTAATGCAATACACTTTACAATTTAAGTTTTATTTGCTCTTCTTGTGAATAAATAAGCAAACAGAAAAATATGTCATTTCATATCAGAAATGGCATATCTATATGTCTATATCAAGAAGATATTTAAAATATCTTCATTTGAGGACTGTTTTCTATTATATGAATGAGAAACTGGGAAGCATTATTGAACTTGAACTTGAAACAGACCAGTGACATGCAAAAGCAGATAAATGGAAATACCTCTCTTTTTCCATATTTTTTCAAACTGATCACTCAGAGCTATTTATAGCCAGTCCTGCTGCTTAAAGGTATTACCATTCAAGACAAGTTAATTAAGAAAAAATAACGAGCAAGTGGCAAGGAGAGAAAATGGAATTATCTCAGTAGTGCTGAGACTTCATTCAGCCTTCATCTTAACACACACAGCTCTACCCTTCATCCACAGGGACTTGCTCAAGCTACAAGCCTGAACCCTGTTCCCTGGCCTTGTTAGAGCAGAAACCTGCCCTTCCACTCATGGGTGGAAATAAAAGTGTCAAGGCTTCTTTTTTTCTGCATATGGAAAACAAATGCTTCTTTCTCCTCATGTTTTAAAGGCTTCCTGTTTTTATGGAGCAGCTGACTCTATTTAAAACTTCACACAGGCGCTTCATCTGTTTATTTATTCATTCATTTGTTCTCCCCAGAACCTTCCTTACTTGTCCAAGGTTTGTTTGCTCAAATGACCATGACTTCCCTTATCTCAGAGCTTAACTTTGAAACCCAGATGCTGCCCCACCCCGTTTGCTGACACTAGTCATTTGCGCCTGGATCCAGGCTCTGCCTCATGATATAGGAGAGACGCAGCCTGGGCCTAAAATACCAAGGGTCAGGATTGATGGGGGCACAGACAGTGGGACTGGATGAGTTTTAGGGGGAGGAGAATGATGCAGCTGGGAAGTCTGCCTTTGGGTGGATTCACCTCAAGGGTTTTCCCAGCCCTCCAGCACTCACTGGGTCACTTCTTGCAGAGAGTGTGTCCCTGGTGGCTCCCTGCCATCCAGAGCTGCTGCTCAACTCACAAAACAGCAGCAAATTCTGACCCCGGGGCAGGAGAGGGCCAGGTCTGGAAGGAGGCACTGCAGTGTCATCTCTAGCTCACTGGATGCAAACAAGGATCTGCAGCTCTCCAGCCATGGCTGTGTATGGACAGTACAGACTGTCAGCTGTTTCTTCAACACTACTTATCTCACAGTTATTTTTCCTAAAGACTTAACAATTTATAGCAATAATCAAATTAGAGCACAGTGGAGCTGGCTAGTTCCACTGCACTCAGTTTTTTCACTGTCTGCGCATCAGTACCTTGGAATCAAAGGCTGGAAATGATGTCTCTTTGGATGTCTCAGCCAAATTTATAACTAGTCTTCTCTCCTGGCATATTTGTCTCTGTCTCCTCCAGTTCCTTACTCAGACTTGAGGCAATTTATACCTGCAATGAAGCAACCCTCAGCATGGAGATAGCCAAGTTACAGTGTCAGGATGAAGATAAGTTTGTAAAACAGAGTAATAAGTTATTAATTAGTTCAGAGGGTAACTTTTGCAACCAATATTCTCACAGTCATAAGGGAGTCAAGCAAAAATTTTCAACTAAAATTGTTTATTCAGAAAGCGCCTCTAAAAAGAAACGTAAATTACTGCTCATTCAAACTGTTCCTATTACAAGAAAGGAAGATCTCAAAGGAAATTTTCCCTTGCAGGGGGCATTCTTTGTAACTTAGTCACCAGATAAAATCCAGGAAAAGCATTACATTAAGTACTTTTTCTGTTTTCTCTACTGGTTTTCTGAAGCAAGACAAAGAAAGATGACAAGCCCCTGAGAAAGAAAGGGAAAAAAAAATCAAAGAAAGTTGTAAAAAGCTAAAAATGGGAGAGGAGACCTTTTAACAGATAAAAGTGTTTGAATGAAGGTTAGCACAAGGGAGTCCTCAGGCTGCCTTAGGCTCCTGGGTCCTGCCTTACTATGAATATTAAGCAATAGTTTATCTTTTCCTCTGTCTTGCAACACACAGCTCCTCTCAGAGCCCTTGCCAGTGGAGATGCTAAGGCTCTTGATCACACTTAGAGTCCAGAGCAGGCGCAAACCAAAGGCTGAACAGAATGCCTCATTCCAGAGCAGCAAGGCCTCTGTGACTAGGGAACATTTTAACTCCACTCTTTAGAGTTCTGAGACCAAGAACTGCAGGACTTCACCTACACTTTCTAACATTTCACTGCTGAACTTGGCCAGAAAGTTACGTTCACATGTAGCTACTCATGGAGAAAATATGCTGTCTGGTTAAAGGGCAGAAGCTCATACTGCCTGATAACCTCAATATTTCATTGGATATGTAATTCCTGTAGCTCCCAGGTCTGTGGGACGAACTTGGTAAGGCTGGGGGAATGGGGGAGAAGCAGCTATGCTTGATCTCAAAAGCCTGCCTCTCCTTTGAGGACAATTAGAAATAGAAGAAATACACAATAATATAACATTTACAATTTTTCTTTTACCAGTGTCATGTGGAGCAGCCAGCTGCTGCCAGTAGTACAGGTGTACTGCAGTGCAGGAACTGCAGCCTGTATTTCGTGTGTGTGGTGGTTTGACCCTGGCCAAATGCCAGGTACCCACAAATTAACACACACACACCCAGGGCTCATGAGTTGAGATAAGGAAAACCAGGAGAAGATGCACTCAATGGGCAAACAGGCCTAACTTAAAGAGTTGCAAAAAGTGATTTTATTACTAACAGAGTCAGAGGAGTAAATGAGAAGTAAAACAAACCCTTCAAAGACACCTTCCGCTCATCCCCCTCCCTCCTTCCCAGCAGCTGCACAAGGGAACAAGGCATGGGTGGGGGCAGGGGGGGTAGGTCAGTTCATCACCCAGATCTTCTTCCCCTGCCCAGGGAAGAGGTTCTTTTCCTCTGTGTAGCCATGGGTCTCGTATGCAGCTGCCCGCCCAACACTGCTGCAGTGATGGTATCCCTACGAGCAAACCATCTCCCCAAAACTGCTACGGCATGGGGTCCATCTTCCATGGGGTACAGACCTCTGAGCCAGGCCATTTCCATCTCAGGAGCAAGGCTTCTTCTCTTTACCGGACTTCTGCTGGACCACTCTCTCTCTCTGTCTCTCTCTCTCAGGCACCCACCCACTCCATGTGGGGCACTCAGTTCAGTCTCAGGGTGCAAGTCAAGGCCTGTTTCTCCACTGGGACTCCCTCTGGACCACGGCCTCCTCCAGGCATCCACCCCAGTGTGAGGCACCTCCCCACAGACTGTGAGTGGATCTCAGCATCCCCCGTGGGCCTCCATGGGCTGCAGGGGACCACCTGCTTCGCCATGGGCCTCACCACAGCCTGCAGAGGCTGCAGAGCTCCGGTGCCTGACCTTGGTCTCTCCATGTTGTTTTCCCTCACATATTCTCACCTCCTCCTCCTCCTCTGGCTAAAAAGAAGTGGATGCACCCATTGTTTTGATTTCTTCTTAAATATGTTTTCACAGAGGCGTAACCAACATCTCTAATTGGCTCAGCCTTGGCCAGCAGCATGTCCATCACCTCAGAGCTGGACATGGTGAAGGCTTTGAGAAGCTTCACACAGGAGCCATCTTTGTGCGCCCCCCCCAGAAAAAACTGGGCCAAGGTAAGCCAGCACAATGTGTTTGGGGCAATCCAGCTTCTCTTCTGTTTGCTGGTTTGAACTGCAGCTCCAAGTAATGAGCAGTCTCAAGTGAGAGGGAAGCATGGAGACACCCATACCTGTGTATCAAGCACAGATTAACCACTAGGCAGAAAAACAGGTTTTAGTGTCAGGAAATGCCAGTCTGAAGTCTTTTCTTCTCCTGTAAGAGCTGTATAAAAGAGCCAACTTCTTTGCTCAAGGACTTGTTTTTCTAGATTTTTGTGATGGGAATAAGCCAATACTTCGGGTTTGGAGGACTGGTTTTGCATGGCCCTTTGAGCAGAATGAAGAAAAGTCACATACAACCAGTTTGCAAGGTTTTGATAAAATATGTAGGAAGAACAATTCCATTCTGTCACACACTGTGTCCATGGATGGGCATGGTTTGTTGGTTTTTTTAAACATGGATGTTGATTTTTTTAAACTTCATTCTACCATTTGCTGAAATTCAACAGAATTCAAGGGATTTAAAGAGAGAAAGTTTTTTTGTGTCCTTGTTAGCAAAGCTAACCCAATAATCAGTTTCACAGAACCACAGAATATTCTGAGTTGATGGCTAGAGCACAGCATAGGAGCAAACCAGAGCTCTTTGGCCCCTCTCACACATTTGTTACCTTTGCCTGCATTAAGGAAGACAACTATGAGAATCTGGAGTAACTCCAAACATTTGCCAGCTGGTTTAGAATGTTCTCAGCTGTGTGTGCTGTTGGATAATCTTAGACTTATTTTGTGCTGTTTGTTGCTGCCAGATAGTGTTACTGTTTAATGACACTGTTAGAGGAGGCAAAGTAGGTCCAGCTTCTGAGCTAGAAATAATCCAACACAGCTCTGGCTGAAAGTTAATGCAGTCTGAAAAGAGAAAAAAAAATCCTCCAGTGCATTCATTTGGCTGCTCCTCCTAATACTTGTGGGAAAATAAACAAATTTCAAACCCTTAGTTTTGGTTTTCTTCGCTGCCATTATTAAGGCCAGCACTTTTCTCTGATGTGAAAAAATTCAAGTACAGACTGAAAAGCATTGCAGAATTTCTATCAGATCAGTTTGCTTACCAGGAGAACTTTCTTTGTTATTTCAAAGACTCACAGACTCACAGGATGGTTGCGGTTGGAAGGGTGTCTTGAAGGTTATTTAGTTAAACTCCTCTCCTTTAACCTTGCAACAAGTTTAAGTGATTTTTTCCATCCAGGCTCACAGAATTTTTCTGATTTACTCCTAGATCCAAATGGAAACTTCATAGGCAGTCAAATACTCCTGCTTTCTGAACGTTTACCCAGAAGTTCAATGACCTGCTACTATTCTCTCTTAAAAATAAGATGCTTCATCTTGACCCCTAAAGTCACAGTGAGCTTCTTCCCAGAACAAGGACTAATTAAAGACACAAGTGATCTGGTGGAAATTTTGTCAAGCTCTGTGAAAACTGCATCAGAATTTGCTTAGAAAAGGCAATGTTTTTATTCAGTGAATTAATTCAAAACAGATTAAACTGTCAGTAAAAAAGTACTATTGGTCTGTTCAAAAACATATACTTTGATATTTTATTCACTTTTACTTTAAAAAAATCCCCTGCTTAGGTTTTTTTTTAAATCTCTCCTTCAAATTCTCCTCACACTTTCAGCTATCATTTTCCTTTGCCTTATAAAAATGTTCCACTCTCTTATTTTAAATATGGAAAGTAATCAATAATATGGATATTATTAACCTGTTCACACCTCCTCAGTCAGTCTGATCTGTAGGAAATTTATGCCACCAAGATCTGTGGTTAGCTGCCAATAATTAACTCACATTTCTAGAAATGTCTAATAAATCAGCTAAGTTTTTGCTCTCAGAATCCAGAATTAAAAGTGTAGTGAGAATACTGTTCTTGCAGACTCAGTTCTTCTAAACCCAAAACTTGTGGACTTTTCCGGACAGCTAGATTCTATCAGAAAATAAAAATATGTCACTCACCTCTTCCCAGAAAAGAACCACTTTATCCCAAATCTCAGCTGTTTTGGGAATGTTGGAATGTTTCTTTTTGTTCCTTGGAAACAAATAAACTAACAAACAAATGTTAAGTATGTATGCACTTCAAAAACCTCTTTGATTACAAACACGTGCTAAACTAATAAAAAAAAAGTTCCAACATGTGGCTCCCCAAAATATCGATGTATTTTGAATTTACATATACTATTCCCACTGAATTGAGATCATGTGAATCTGTTTGATTTGGACTGTGGCTGCTATTTGATGAAGGGATCTAGGTAGAGCCCCAGAGCCAGCCTGGGCTCAGCAAGCCTCTGTCCAGCCTGTTCAGGCAGTTTTCCCAGAGCAAGCTGGCTCCATCCGTGTGAAAGTCAAGGCTTTCACCCCTTTCTTGCCATCCCAGAGCCTCTTTTTAGTCTAGAGAATACTGAGAGAGGATCTCATCACTGCATGTAAATATCTCAAACGTGGGTGTCAAGAGGATGGTGCCAGATCCTCTTCAATGATTCCCTGTAACAGGACAAGGACCAATGGCCATAAACTAAATCACAAATTCTACCTCAACAGGAAGAACTTCTTTACACTGAGGGTGGCAGAGCACTAGAACAGGCTGCCCAGGGAGGTTGTGGAGATGTGGTCTTGTCTCTGGAGACATTCAAATCCCACTTGGAGGCATTCCTGTGTCACCTGCTCTGGGTGACTCTGCCTTGGCAGGGGGCTTGGATGAGATGATCTCCAGAGGATCCTTCCAACCCTAACAGTTCCGTAAGGTAGTTTTCAAAAGGTCTAGAAGTGTCTTTACAGCTGGCATTTCACTCTTACATCCAGGACACTGAAGAGCCAAGCAAGCACCATGAAGGAATGCAGTGTTTCGCAAGAGGGAGATTCTCTCAGGGGGACTTGAAATTGTAATTGTGTACTGTCCTCATCAACCTGACACAGGCTTCAGAAATGAATGGTAGTCCTGTTCGAATAGAACAGGAGGATGGTTCAGTACTGAAAATGTTCAGATCACTGCATAGACACCATGAGAGCTCCTGTGTGCATCTGGTGCTCTGGAGATGTGCAGCTGGTGCAGGGGGTAGGACGAGCAGCAAGCAGCTGCTCTCTGAGGTACGTTCCCCTCGGGACTGAGCATATCTCTAGTCAGAAATATGTCAGGGAGTTAGTGCTGGCTGAGCCAGAAGTCCCACCCAGCTGAAACAGCCAGTGGATGCTGCCTGGCAGTGCTGCCAGGGGAGTCACTCTGCATAAGGGATGGAGAAGACAAGGTGCAGCACTGGATAGGTCTATGTGAGTGCAGCCTTGTGTTTCAGACCCTTCAGAGTGTAGCCCACCTAGACAATGAGCGGCAGACAGAGGCCAGCCCCTGTCTCCCCGCAAGGCTTTCCCCATTGCCCTCCTGCTAGTCCCTGGCCCAAGGGAGCTTTCTGCCTGGCAGCTCAGCCCATTCAGCACAACCCTCTCATTTGAAATGGTGTTCTCACCAATGCTAAGAAAAAAGCCCAAGCATGTACAGCAAGACTGGAGTCCATACCAAAAATCCTGAATAACCAAGAGGTCTGAGGGGGAATTTAGGGATCCATCAAATGAGGGAAATGTGATGAATCTGAACCTCACACATGCCAATTTCTACTCTGCCCTAGAAGCAGGAGAAAAGGGAAGTGCCACCTTCTCCAGATCCTGTCATTTAATAAACCTATGCTCAGTTTGACTGTTTGAAAGGAGACCTGCTTTCATTAGATACCTCTGTAACCTGATGCTTAGGATTATTCCCATCCGTGGTGTTCCCATATTTGTCTGGGGCTTAAAATATTGCACCATGACTTCTCTCAGCTCCTTGCTTTGAGCTGTGTCCCTTTCAAACCCCTCTCCAAGACTTCCATCTCATCCCACTTACTGCATTTGAGTCCAGTGTCTTCCCCACCTGAAGGCCTCTGTCATTTTTAGATGCCATAATAGACTTGAACTGTAGGCCAAAAATATAAACCTGACACAAAAGGGCAGTTTATCCTTCACCTTAAACAGAAACTTCTTTTACCTCCCCAAGAAAGCTGGATCTCCCGTGGAATAAATGCACTCTTTGGGAATTTTAGTTCCCAGTTTAGACGTGCTTAGATTATTGTAACAAAAACCTTTCTAAGACTGTCCTGACTGATTAGCAAAAAGAGCCCTTGTGCAAAGGGAAAATGAAAATCCATGCCTACCTTTGCTGTTGCATGTAGTTTTCAGTCACTAACTCACAGAATTGCAATAAGGTTCCCACGTCCCAGCTCTCATCAGAAGCAGCCTACAGTGGTCCTACACATATCATGGATTTACTTTCCACTCTCCTCTTGCCTAACTCTGGTAGATATGACTATTTGGTGTTGTCCCTTTCACAAATATACAAAAGACTGAGAAGATGCACATTTTCCTTGGCCCTTGGTGTGTCTCCCAGATCCTCCTTGTTTTTAAATTGCTTCACCTGCATCCATTGATAGATGGGCAAACTTAAGTCAAGATAAATCTTTCGCCTTATCCTCCACTGACACCTTACAAAGGTAAGAGCTGCCATTAGAGTTCGATTAACCTTTTTAGAAGATCTTTTACTAACCTATCCCCAATTCAAATCTCCTGCTGCTGAGTGTAATTTGTTCCACATTCAGACAGCAAAAATATCTCTGTTCTGATGAAATGTGTCTTACATAAATTAAAAACTAAGAATTTTCAAGTTGGTTTTAAGAACTAGGTATTTAAAAAGATGCTGAAGAATCTGTAAGTGCAAAGAGATCCCCCATCTGCATCACTGTCCTTCAAAACCTATTCCCTGGGTCTCTTAGGTGCAGCTAAAAAGAAAATATTTTATCCCATATCTGCATATACTAGATTGCTGTCTGGATTTTGCTAGTGAATACAGTTTTCATTTAAGCTTAGTTGAGAAGACAGGCACACATCCATTTTTATGTATGTCATCCCCTTCTGCAGGGATAAAGATCAAAATCCTTAATATCCTTCTTCTAGCCTTCTTTAAACAGAGATTTACACACAGATTTATTTCAATTCCAGTTGATAATGACTTGTAAGAGTCTTGATGTATTTGGAAAAATCAGCCTTGGCAGTTCTCCATTGACCCCCATAGTCAAGAGCACCACATCAGTTTGAAATGGCTTATTTCTGTGCCTGAAAAGAAAATCCAATCTACTTATATATTAGGTCAATTATTTAAATTAAATATTATCATAAGTCTTCCTTTTAAGTGTGCTTGGCATGATTTGGGTTTGTTATTTTCATAAGACATCAGCTAAATATTTATTGCATTGTTATTTGTATTTAACATAATCTGCCATCAGCACCAGGGGTTAATGGATTTACATTTCGTGTTAGCGGAAACCAGCATGTGGGTTGTATTTCAGCTACAGTAAGTGGTACTATGCTCATGAAATACCAAAAACTTTTGTGCAGCCTAAGTTATTTAGAGGAGAAAAAAAATCAATGCAGCGTAGAAAATAAAAAGAGTAAACACGCAAATTAATTCCTGGTATGTATTTTGTTCTGGGCTGTAATACTCCTATTAAGATTGCCCCTTTTTAATAGCGTTTGAAAGAATTTCTTGCATAATGGCATTTTAGTCATCATGTTAATGTCAACAAACAAGGCAGATTAATGCTTATAATCCTGAGCTGTCTCACACTCTGCTTATTAGAACTGTAGGCAGATCTTCATTAGGATGAATGACATCTGAATCTATAAGCTCATCACAACAGAGGCACCTTCTTGCTGTGGTGTCACCCTGCAGATGACAATGTCGGCCATTATGAATGACACTCCACAATTCGTTACTTCCTGCCTCAAATTGCAGTTAATCTTTCATCCAAACTGTACACATGTGCAGCTTTAAGTGGGCTATCACAGCAAGTACCCAGTAATGCTGCAAGCACATGGAGAATGACAGAAGGTAAATTGCTTGTCAGGAGGTCTGTATTTCAATTCACAGCATATTCCAAACACGTTGTGGTGAAAGCTCTCCACAACAGCTGCTTTCATTGCTAACTATTTTTGATGTAAATGTCAATAAAGCTCCAGGCCCTTTCATATTTTTGGCCAAGACTGTCCATCTTTCCCTATGCAGGCTGGCAGGTTGAGCTCCATTTATCTACTCTTAGGAACATGTCCTATAATAATGATTGTCTCTGGAGACCGTTTAGAGTGATTGAAAGCAGTGATTGCGACAATAGGCTGCTGAATTTCATTGCTGGATTGGGTTGACAGGTGACTGCTTTTATATCCTCAGGAGGAGAGATGGAAATAAAAACACAGTTATATCTAATCAACAGACAGGCATCTACGGACTGCAAATCTATACCTTCAGGTTTCCCTTCTCATCAGAACAACTTAACACGAATTATTACAGGACTCCCATATTTCTCCAGTGGTCAGAGGGTTTTCAGAAGAAAGGAAGATGGAGAAGGTATGTGTTGCCTCACTGGAGGTGAGAAGTAGGGAAAGAACGCATCACAGGCCATGTAGCTCTACCAGTTTCAGCGCCAGCTGCTGCTTTTAGTAGCTGCAGTTAAGATCTTCATTTTGCTTTAATGAAAATCCCTGGGTGTTACAGAAAGAAGGAATTTCATTTTTAATCAAAGAGGCCATGAATGTTATACATTGCCCATGAATTTTAACACACTGTAACAGTGTCCTTTTTCTTGTCTTGCATTTAAGCAAAAGTTCTGTAAACTCATTAAGGTTACTGTGGATATTTTTTCTTTTATGAAGTTGATAATTAACATACCACTGGGTTTTCCAAAGGAGATGGGAAGATGATCAGGTAGAATTCTGAAAACAGTATGGCAAACAGTCTAAAATATTCACTCTGCACCAGCATCTGGCTCTTTGGCAGACCCCAAAGACTGTTGTGCTGGCACCTTTGAAATTCCCTGTGAGTCCATGTAGTTGCCCATGGTTACACAGCAGCTGGGATCTGGCTTCCTCATCTTCCCTGCTACCACATTCCCCCCACCTCCATTTACCTTTGCTTCTGTAAATCACATCCATTCTCTCCATCAGTGGTGCCCATTGCAATGCTGCACCCATTTCCCTCTCTTATTTGCAGACAAGGGGGAAGAGGGTAAGAGTTTATCCTTGCCCATCTCCTTTTGTTTAAATCTGCATTGGTGTAGTTTTGTTCACATTTTACACTGATTTTTGTTTACTAGAATCTCTACAATACTGAGCAGCTTTCTGTAGCTCTAGGCAATGCTGACACAAGTTGTGAGAATAATATGATTAAAAGCAGCTAACTACCCAGCTGTTAGAGTCACATCTCTAACAAAAACCTAATTCAAAAAACTCGATGCCGTTCTATCTGAGTTCTAGCCTTCAATCAAAAAAACCCAAGCTGAGTGCTTTTTTACTTCTGTAAGCCTTATATAACAGCAGTTTTATTTTGAAATTTTGGGGGTGTATTGGGTTTGCATGGCAAAGTTTTGGTAGTGAGGGTGGGGGCAGGGGGTGCTGCTACTGGGGTGGCTTCTGTGAGAAGCTACTAGAAGCTTCCCTCATGTCCAGAGCAGCCAATGCCAGCTGGCTCCAAGATGGACCTGCAGCTGGCCAAGGCTGGGCCAATCAGTGACAGTGGTAGTACCTCTGGGATAACTTGTTTAAGAAAGGGGAAAAAAAAACATGGAGATGTAGCAGCTGGACAGCAGAGTGAGATTATGTGAGAGTAACATCTCTGCAGAGCCCCAGGTTATTGAGGAAGGAGAGGCAGGAGGTGCTCCAGGCTCTGGAGCGGAGATTCCCCTGCAGCCCATGGTGCAGCCCACGGTGAGGCAGCTGTGCCTCTGCAGCCCATGGAGGTCCATGGGGGTGTAGAGATCCACCTGCAGCTCGCAGAAGACCCTGCAATGGGGCAAGGAAATGTACCCAGAGTTGGCTGTGACCCCATGGGAAGCCTGCGCTGGAGCAGGCTCCTGGCAGAACCTGTGGCTCTGTGGAGAGAGGAGCCCAGGCTGGAGCAGGTTTGCTAACAGGACTTGTGACCCCACAGGGACCCACACTGGAGCAGTTTGTGAAGAGCCAGGGGGAAGGACTCATGTTGAGGAAGTTTAGGGAGGACTGTCTCCCATGGGAGCGATGCCACACTGGAGCAGGAGCAGCGAGTGAGGAGGAAAGAGCAGCAGAGAAAATGTGTGATAAACTAACTGCAGCTGCCATTTCCCAGCCCCCTGTGTTGCTGAGAGGGAGGAGGCAGAGAAATCAGGAGTGAAGTCAAGCCTGGTAAGAAGGGAGGGGTGGGGGGAAGGTGTTTGAATATTTAGTTTTTATTTCTCATTACCCTACTCTGATTTGAATGGTAATAAATTAATTTTCCCCAAGTCAAATGTGTTTTGTCCATGTTGGTAATTCCTGAGCAATCTCCTTGTCCTTATCTTGATTCACAAACCTTCCATCTTATTTTCTTCCCACCTTCATCCAGCTTAGGAGCAGAATGACAGAGCAGCTTGGTGGGCACCTGATCTCCAGCCAAGGTCAACCCACCGCAGTGGGGAAAATACCTACTATGGGACAAATATTCATAGAAAATTTTATTTCTCCATGGAAATAAAACCAGCTCATTTGAATAAGGCTCATATTATAGATTCAATGCAAATTTTCTTTGGAAAGAGAAAAAGAAACAATTCTTCCAATTCTTGAATAAATTTTTTTTATTCACTTTTGCTTAAATCAATGTAGCTGATAGGTTGCCAAAGGAATACATTCTAGTTTAAGGCCCTAAAATCAGTTTGAAATGTTCAAAACCTGATTAATATTATAAACACTGGGCCCCTTGTATCAGATCCTGAATGCCAGCTTACCAGTTTGTGCAGGCTTCCACAAACTGGGGATAGAAATATTTGATGTCTTGCAGGCCATGTGAGGAGGCTGGAATGCCAAAGAGCGTTGTGTTTTTTACTTTTTATTGAGTGTTCTGTTTCATTTCTTCTGAGTTCATTTTCTTCTTAGCAGCTGGCACAGTGCTGTGTATTTGGATTTAGTATGAGAATACTTGTTAACAAAGGAAATATAAAGCACCTGAAGTTATGATAAATCTATGCGAAGAGGCTATTGCAAATTTATTTCAATATATTGGTTAAACTGACAGACTAAAAAGATCAAAAGGAAATTCCAAAGCAGAGAAATAGATTGACCAAGAAGAGAGGATACATGAAACAAATAACCCATGCTTTGTTTACATACCAGTTTGAATCTCTGTGTAATGGGAGGTTAACAGTCAGGTTGGGAGAGTCTAGCAAGAGGAGCCCATTTCACACGTCTGATAACGTAGCTGTCACTCAGGCTCTATGTCTTTCCTCATCCTTACCCAAAGAAAATTGTGTGTGACTCCAGACCTTAAATCAGGTTGGTTTTTCTTTTGTTTTCTTTAAAAAGGCGTCATTTCTTTCTAAAAAGAAAACTGGATGAAAGATTGATTGCATTATCAAGAAACGCACTAAAAGCCAGCAAGTCCATAATATTTAGAAGTTAGGAAGTTTTCTGCATGCAGTAACATCCATTAAGACATAAAAATAGAAAGCTACTGAGTTTCTCTACCTTGCTATAGAGAGAAAAGCATTACAGTGAAAATACAGAACTCTGTTCTAATTTATTGCTTAAAAAAAAAGACTTTTGTTTTATTCTCAGAGGTATGGAAATATATGATCTTTCCATCAGCTGGGAGCAGATTGCCCTAGAAAGAAGGAAAAGCAGGGATATGAATACCAGGTTATTTAAACAGAGAATGTAAAGTCATTTTGGTCATTTGTAGAAGTGTGATTGTTTGTTCAATAGTTTTTAGAAAAATATTGTCCAATCACTTGCAGTAATTGTTGTCAGATTGTTTTTGTGGGCAAGCTACCAAAGGAACATGGCCACCTGAGACAATTGTCTATTTGGAAACAACTTAAAAGTGAAGAAGCTGTTTACTTGCTTGCTTTTTATTTTATGTAACATGAGTTACTGTCAGATGTCTCTTGTAACCAGCATTCACCTTTGATTCTCTCTGCTTATCTAGAGAGATACACAAAAGATTTGACATATGGTCCCATGTACATTGAACAACTTAGGTGTGCTAAGATCTTCTGTAAATGTTTTGTAGATTTTAGCATTCCTTAGTGTTGCTGTGGGTAAGTAAAGCCTTCTCTTGAACTCTGTGCAGAACTCATTCAGTAAAGACTTATGTTAAAATCATTATCCCAGAGTAAATGTCTACCAGGACTAAGTAACATCTGTGATCTCTCATGGGGGTGCCCACGGGGTGGAATATATTAGATAATGTATCTGTGCATCTCCACACCTCTGGTAAGAAGAACTTGGTATCTGTTGAAGATTTTGAAATATCACTCTTAGTAAAAGTCCAGTCAATTGTCCTCCTCAGCAGAGGAGCTTTGATCTGGTATTTTAATTGTTAACAGGCATTCTTCTTTAATAGTTACAGGGTCTTAACTTTTTTTTCAGAATGTCAATAAATTTTAATTTAATTTGTCCCATGTAGCTTTTGACACCTCACTGAGGTGAGTTAGCCTCAGTGGAAGGGGAGAGAGACGTAGTTGAAGGGTGTGAATCTTAATGCACCAGCACAAAACTCAATCAACCTGCGTTGCAGAGCACCTAGATCACCAACTCGGTCACTTCAGTTACACATCTAACCTTAAACAGAATGAATTGCCTTCAGTAAGGTAAAAGTCAATGCAGATATAAACACACTTCGCAGCTCCCTGGCATACTGGGGTGTCACACACTCAGCTGATGTGAGACATTATCAGCCCTGAAGAGTGGGTGGCTGATAAGTATTCCATACTCTGTGAAGCACTGTGTGAAACAGCAGCCTGATGCACTGTGCCAGATCTACAGTTTTCTACTAAAAACATTGCTCCGAGGAAGGCCAATATTCCTGGCCTTTCCAGGTATGGAACCCACTTGAATAATAACTAATTAATACAAAACTATTGGTTTTAATCTTCTTCTGGGTATTTTCATTCTTCACCAGAGTCCACAATGAAAAATTTCAGTAAAAATATTCATTGTGTAAAATGAACTCTGGCTTATTAAAATATTCAGTAAGCCAAAGAATGCTCTAACAGACCAACTTGAAAGTCTGGTAATAGTCTGGGTCACATCAGCAATGCTGTAGCTGCACTGTGGTACAGGAAGAGCATTTGGCTTTTGGTGAGTGTATTTAGCTTGCAATATCAGATGAATAATTAATCTAAACTTCTCTTAAAGAGAGATGCAAGGCATAGCCTGGAAAATGTCACAAGCAGTAAAGCAAAATTTTTATATATGAGGTTATGAAAAAATCTTCTAGGCAAAGTGTGTAATAAGAACCTTTTATTTAGATTAAAGGGACTTTTTATTGTCTATAATTTTCCCATTTAATTGTTCACAATGGAGGAGTTAATGTTCAAGAGAGGAGTTCCAATTAGCTCATATCAAAAAGTCAGAAGGAGAGTTTGTCTCCAGAAAAGTGTATCGCTGTCCTGTAGTTCCTGTAATCCAGTGCAGAGCCAGGCACGTGTCTCCTGAAATCTCGGATCAGCTTACCGAAAACACATCTACCATGGTCTTACAACAAATCATTGAGGTAGCAAATTTATGCAGTAGTGACTGACTGTTACACAATTAAATGTGATGGCGTGAGGTATCAGAGTAACATGGAAAATTTGTCCATTGCTATATGTTATGTAAGGGATGATTCATCCCTGAAAATATCTCAGAGAAGAGGTGCAACTCAATCATCTTCATGCCAACTGCACCTCTGACATGATTATTGCTCCTTTGAAAGCAGCTTAGTTCTTTTCTAGTGGCATCATTAATTTGTGCTATTATAAGGCCAGTCTGAAATTTATGAAGACAAGTTGGCATATAAATACACGTCCAGAAGGAACGTGAAAAAGAAATACATCGAAGTATGCATGATTTCAGGCATGTATTTCATTGAGTAGGGCATGTCTTGAAAAGAACATTTATGAAAATGTTCCAAATGGTGATTTCTGGGGGAATGGTGGCTTGGTTTTTTCATTTTTTTGAATTTTTTTTGATTGCTGTCATTGCCATGATGATAAGGAAGAAAATGAAGAAATGTGAAAGGAAAAGCACAAAACTGACAGCCCATCTTTTCTAACACTGATACATATATTTGCTATTCTAATATTCTATAATATATTGTTACAATGGTAATTTCAGCTGGTTCATCCATTCACACATGTGCAGTAGGTGGATTGGAATAGTCTTTATGGGAACAGAACATTGTAAGAAACCACCATAAAGTCTGTTTTCATAACAAGGCAAAGTTTTGACCTTGTAAAGTCTGCAACTGGACTACAGTTTTTGACTCCAGCATAAATGCGTGCTGGAAATATGCTGGAAAACCCAAACAACTGTTTCACTGTTTTGAATGCAACATCTTAATGAAGTTTTCCTCTTTTGCTGGTTAGAGCCTTTTTAAGATTGTCCAGTCAGAGACTGAATATAGTAGAAACATTATCAGGTAGAATGCTTTAAGTTGCTAGCGCTTTTTATAAACATCTTATGAATGTTTTGTAAACGGGTCTGAGTCTCCCATGACCCACTCACAGAAAATCAGTGAGAAAGAGAAAAGTCACCCTGTGTGAAGCATCAGAAAAAATGTAAACTCCAGAGAAATTCTGGTTAGGTTCTGAAGTCCACGGTGTCTCAGGTGAACCCCCTGTATGAAGCTGAATCACAATCTNAAAAAAAAAAAAGCTCTACTGCATGAATAGCACAGTAATTGACATTATCTGTTTATCACTTCTTGCAAGGGCTTTTGTTTTCAAGAAGTTTTCTGAACTCTGATTATAATCAATGATAGAAATAGGAGAGAGTAGGCATAAATAATGTTTCAGGCACACTTGGTTTTTTAGGACATAAGAAAGAGTAAGAAAATTTTCACACACTTTTTGCATCCTGCTGGGGTATTGATCAGCCTTGTGCATCTTGAATGCTGTGGGCATCACCAATAAAGCATTTCAGTCACTTTAGACTAACAAAGCTTCTGGCACAGGTCAGAAAGACCAGGCAACAGATGCTGCACAGATAAGGTAGAACGTGTTCCCCACAAGAGTGAAAAAGTTTAAAAGCCACAAAGGAGAACTGCGAGGAGATAGCTACCTCCTAGCTCAGCGTATGGGTGTGGATGAGTCAAGCGAACACACAGCAGGAAGCTGGCTCCTGATTTTCCCAGTGCACAGGATTGTGTTTATTAGCAATTCCTTCTCACTTCTGTGCAGGCACCAAGTCTGCACTCTTTAGCTGTCTGCCAACAGGATGCTACATTGGGATGGGGAGGGAAGTGCAGGAGGGAAGAGCAGGAGCCCTTGCTCTGGGATGGTGGTGTGGGTCTGTCAGGAGTGAGCAGGCAGCACCGCAGACAATTGCGAGCAGGGGGGAGAGTACACGCTTCTCTCGTGGCTCCCTTTGATGCCTGGATCAGATCGTCTCTTGGACCAGCAAACTCTAACACCTCTTCTGAAATCAGCTCCAACTGGTGATGAGCTACATCTGGCCTGTGAAATGAAAATAGCAAAACCTTTGATTGAGTCCAAGTTAAGTGGATCTTCATCATCTGCTCAGTCAACTTTTGCCAAGATGAATGATACTATGACAGTATTCTAATAATTTCTGAGGTGGATTCCCTCCTTTTTTTCATCTATCTGCAAAGAACAAACTGCAAAGACTTTGAATATTTACTGCTCTCTAAGGGAGAAATTTTGCTCTTTTCAAACACATCCACGGCATTTCACTGAGTGAAATGAAGTGCTACATGTAAGCCTGAATCAACCTAAAAACACACACCTCAGTGTGGAAAGAGGAATCAGATTTTTAAAATTATAGCAGTGCCTGGTTTTGCATTGTTTATATGTCAGTGTTTTTCCTATAAGCTGTTGTCATATTTGACTGGATCTGGATATTTTTTTCAAAAAGGATAAACTAGCCTGACAGAAATATTGGTCTCCCTTTGCCACCTCTACCACAAAGCAAATAAAAACATGTCTTTAATAATATGTTCACAACTGAGGTTATGAAACAAAAGAAACTTTGGCACTTGGAGTGCAACTGTACAATTATCATTTGTGCTCTTCTGCAAATTTTCTGGAAAGCACTGGATTTCTGTACTTACTGTACAGTGCATTGAGTCTCCAAGTGCTGAAGGTAACTATTAAATGGCTCCAACATAATTTTCTATGTGTTCAGTATTTCAGTAAGTTAGAAGATATTCAGCAGCCGTGCAAAGCAGACACCCATGGCTTGCTTGCTTGTGGCAGGCACAAAGCACGCCAGGGCTCTGCTTCACTCTTGGTCTTTCAATTTCAGTGTAGGTCCTGGTATTTTTTCAAATGAGGTACCCAGATATCTGCATACTGATAGGAAAACTCTGCCACGTCCTAAATATGAGAGAGCACGACACCCGAAAACCCAAACTTGTCTTTCCTCATGAACTTGGGGAACAGTGGACTCTTCACCCCAGTTCTGCAGAGAATGCAGAGAGTATTTGCTTCACAACACACATTTAACTAAGTTAGGGCAAGATTAAATCCACAAGAAGTCAAGCAAAGCAATACATCTGTCTTTTCGTCATGGAACCATGGTAAGATCTAGTTTCTCTCAGCTCCCCACCTTACTGAAAATGAAGAGTTTTACCCCTCTGCAAAACAGCAGCCTAGCTGGCATTTCTCTTTCTCCGTGTCCTTCACAGTCTGATGTCTGCCCTGACTGGTCAAGCACTAGCAGCTCTTTCCTGACACAGGAGAGTGGAATAATGCTGTAGCCTGATGCAGATTTCAGTAATGGGATGGGTTTTTAACCTGCGTCAAACAAAATCATGTTGAGCTTTGTTTTCCATCAGCTGATGCTAGAGATCAGAGGACTTTTCTGATTTTCCAAATATCATGTCTTGACTATGTTTCCCCTGTATCTATCCTCTCACTGGCTTTAATTCCTCTGTATTCCTCTCTTTTTCCTTCTGTCTTCCCTTTTCTTTCCACTTTCTCTTCATGTTCACTCTTTCTGAATCTCTTACTTGACTGCCTGCACCTTATCCAGACCCACCTGCTGGCCCTGTCTGTCTGAGGTCATTCCTGAGGTGCTGCTGAAAGTCCTTTTCCTGTGAGGACTATAACCATGGACTTTACTTCCTCCTGTCCCAAAGGTGACATCTAGCTCCCATGCTTGTTCTCTTTTAAAGATGCCTTGCTGCTGCCATGTGTCAGCATTTCTCCCAGACCATAGTGAGTTTTTATGCCATGAGCTGAGATGCCACCTCACCAGAGGGTTTACAGTTATTTAACAATGCTGGATTTGACCCAAATTGCTTTTAAGATTTTGGGGATGCGTTGGTGGGTTTGAAGATGCAGATAAATGCTTTGAAGAAAGGAATGATTGTTTAGAACAAATCAGACTTTTGTTAAGTTGTAGCTTGATATAATGCAGTCTCCAGCAATGGCCACAGAAAATTTTCTTGTCGTTTCTTGTGTCTGGCCTTCAATAGCTGGAAACAATAGTATAGATAGATGGTTAAACAGATATTTATGAATTACATTTTGTTATGGAGATGGAAAATACACAGAGAAAAATTTTATCACTGGGATTTTTCAGAGCCAGATTTTAGAGGGAAAGACTAGTAATTAGTCTCAGTTTAATCACTAGTGGGAGATACTTCACATTACCAAATGATTTGATGTTTCAGCATAAATGACAAACTGTGTTCAGAGAGGTCCAAGACTCTGTCAGCATGGCTGGAGACTAAATCACCTTTCCTCTTTATAGTAGATTGAGTTGTCCTTCCAAATCGGGGTTAAGGTCATTGGCAGGGCAGTCTGAGAATGAGAGCATCTGTCTGAAATATACCTGGACTGCGGATGTATTCAGAAATTCAATTTCTGATGCTGCCAGTCCCTTGACCTTCACAAGAACACAAAGCCTATGAAAAGGAAAAAAAAAAAAAAAAAAAAAAGAAAAAAAGCCTAAATATTTTA